>CM075005.1:5752764-5773748 GCA_037576675.1 Pangasius sanitwongsei | reverse complement strand
TGTGTGCACACTTGTGAAACCAGGTCATTGCAATATAAACAATATATATATATATATATATATATATATATATATATATATATATATATATATATATATATATATATATAGTGCAGACACTGTTAAGTAACAATATGTCTAGCACACGCTCACCTGCTCGCAGTGTCCATGCTCCCGATGGGGCTGAGTTTAGGAGGGTTCAGATCCATGCTTTCCTCTTGAGAGCTCCAGCCCAGGGTGTTTAGTCGAGGTTTGGCTCTGTGCTCTGGAGGCTGGGATAAATGTCTGGAGAAGGGAAGACCTGTGGAAGGTTCAGGCTGGGGTATTGATCTCAATACTGCTTCACCTTTTACCCTCTTCACCTGACAGAGAGAGAGAAAGAGAGAGAGAGAGAGAGAGAGAGGGAGAGGTAGACGCATGAACTCAAACACACACTAAAGCTGGTTTTACACTGTGCCATAACCTAAACATGAGCCTTCTGCTTGTTTTTGTGCAAACCACGCACTCCAGGATTCCTTAACCAGAAGGAAGGAAGTGCTAGAAAGAGGAAGCAGCAGATATTTCTCTTACCCTGCGAAAAGAAATAGGCTGTAATCCTGAAACAGTAGAACAGAAAAATCTCATGCGGATGAGAGTAAAATCAGACTTGGCTGTCCTCATTGTCTTCCAGTGAATGGAGATTAGCTTAACTAAAAAATGCTGACACACTAAGTCTCCAAAAGCAGAAAGAAAAATAATGATAATAGTAATGCCAGCTTCATCCACTCAACTCCTGCAGTCTAACTACACTCATGTATCTCTCTAGTCTAGCCTAAATCTAGCCCGTTGATTTGCGATGCATGAGCTAATTACATGACATTAGGCTTCTGACCCTATACCACATACGAAAGTAGGAAGAGCAGCCAATTTGACTGAAATCTGCCATTTAACAAGGATAAAACTCACAAGATAAACAATACCAGTGCAAAGTCAGCTATCAGATAAGACTATACATGGTCATGAATACTTGTAATGACGTAGTGAATTAAAAGTAAAGCCTTTTAGTTCTTAGAAGAAATTAGTTCAGGGAATTATACTGATCATGGCTGATCTGGGTCTGCATACTTCACTGGAATGGAGGTGATAGTGAACAGTAATGTATTAATCATGCACTCACTTAGTACTCATTACTACTAAATCTACAATATTTACTCAGATTTTAGTGAAATGACCACTACAACGGTCGGCCCACAGAAATGTGTCATTATTAATATAGTTCAGGTAAGATTAAAGGTGACTGAACCTGATCTCATAAAATCTGTGGACGATGCAGTTTGTTTGATTTCATACAAATGAAACTGTAAGAAAATGTAAAACTGTACAAAACTCCACCCCTAATAGCCTTAACTTTAGCTGTACTTTTTGATTCTGGCAAACTGTTACAAATTTCATAAGCACCAGACCATGTTGGGTGACTCAATGTTTTTGTGAAACTGAATTTTTTTTTTTGAGAAACAATAGTCTTGTATTAAGACACAAGACAGTTGCACAACTACTGCTGTAACAAGTAAATCCAGGAATTTCTTTCAATTTTAACTGAAATACTTTCGTTTGGCAAATTGTTTGAACGTGTGAGTTTTGATAACTGTATAAAAGTCTGTAATTCCATATTGTTTAGCTAAAAATGATATGTGCAACAGTGGTTTTGAGCCATTCTGCAATAATATGTGATAATAAAACCACTCTTGGCTCTGGCTTTTGTCTGATGCTGATATTTTGTGGTATTGCAAAACCACAGCCATGAACAAACCACGACTCATCTCATGCCGACCACTACAAATCAAAAAGAGGCATTTTAAGTGTCATTAAAGCTTTTTTATTTAAAAAAAAATTGAATGCAGTAGCATTATTGAGTAAATGGAGAAAATAAGCAATTCTCTAAAAGCTTATTATTCATTTAATGTCAGAGTTGGCCTGAGTTGGCATGTTTATTAGACTCACTGGCCTTAACAACCTTAGTCACTACTGCAATACCATTTAGATGCATGTTACTTGCTACTATACATATTTCTACGAGGAGGTCTCCAAAGTCCAACTAACCAAATGTTCCATACTGCTGCTTTAAGTACTTTACTTAACTGCAGGTTGTGTGTTTGTGTGTAGTTGATATATTACTCAAGTCCTGGACTTTGACTATCTTGTAACCTGACTTAGACTTGAGACTCGACTTGGACGTTATCAGCCTGAGACACTAGATCAGTATTGGATTGTATCTGATATATTTTCCGATCCAATCCACTGAAGTATCTTATTCTGTGTGTTAAGTGACATGGTGCAGATTTTGAACATTGCATCTCTAATGTTTAGCATGACTTGGCAGCAGAAGTGAGACAGCTGGCTTGGGTACTAAGAGGATGTCAGTATTAGATCTGATATCAGTGTCATTGAAAATGGAAAAGTGAGATCGGGGGTTGGCTATAACACCGATATTTCATAATGCCGTAATATATTGTTTTAAGGAATACATAGAGTATGCAGGGTCAATTAAGGTCTTGTTATTTGTTTATCACTTATAAATGGTTTACTCACTGTGTATTAGTCTTTATTCTAGGTAGTGTCAAATGACTGCAGTTTATGGCTTTAAGAGCTAATAAAAGCGGAATAAATCAGCAATACTTTATTTGTGTTATATACTCTGAAGGAGAAGTGAATAAAAGGTGATGTGTTCTCATGATCACAACTAATAACAAAATTATGAATCATTTTCACCTAACAGTTTCGCGTTCTGTAGGAATACATGTCTTTATGAATAAAGACTAATGCTTAGTGTCTAATTTGAGCTTTTTTATAAACAAATAACAAGGCTTTAATTAGCCCCTTTGTATACGGTCCTTTATATTAAGTGTTGCCATAATATCATATACAACATATGGATACAAATGGATATGTGGTTTTCTTTATGCAAAGATGTATATAACCCAAGTACTGGATTGACTGTATTATAAATAATATGAACAATACAAAATTATATTTATTTGGACAATATTCTCCATCCAGTATCAGTGCTATTCCAGTGTTTTTTTCCTTTTGCTTTACAAACAATTAACCAACATCATCCTTTACAGTGTGGCACACACACACACCTAAAATTAAGGGAAGTTGTAAAACTGTTTTAAGAGTTAACAACTTTTATAGCCTCCACTAAATTCCTATAAAACTCTCAGCCTCTACTTCCAGGTCCTAAGAAATGGTGAGAATAAACTTCTGTGAGGTTTCGCATAAAAAAAAACCTCTGATACAAACACGGTGCCTTCACTTGGCTCCATTTTACCTTCAATATCTTTATCATCATCTGTATCAATAAAAATAATCTTTACATGACCTTCAATTACAAAGCATTACAGCCACTCTCAAGGTTAATAAAATGTGAGTAATATATAAATAAATAAATCCATAACGTTATATAATATCTTTTTTCTTGATGAGGATGAAGTAGAAAAACAGATGGGCAGCCTTGGTAACTTTACAGCCTTGGCTGGTTGTTGCGATTCACACAATTATGAACTCGAATTACAAACTAAAACACAAAAGGTTATGCTGTTACTGGAAAATAATCAACCTTCCATTAATGTTAAATAAACGTCTCCTTATGGAAGACTACACCACATTAACAATGATATGTCTTTCTTTGCTAAATAACAGCACATGTTTTAATCTGTGTATTATTAGATTTGGATTATGTGGATCGTCCACCATACAAGTTCTCGTGTTTGGGTTATACTATAGAAATGATACCATATTAGAACAAGCGCATTCATATAAATTTGACTTATAGCCAACACTACTATCAGAGCTGCTGTTATAGAAAATTAATCAACACCTTTGGACAAATCAGATTCTAGAGTTCAACAGCGCTATGGTATGATGTGTAAAAATGTACTTCTCAAGGTTATTAAGCACCACACAAACATGGAAACATAATTTCATACACATCATGTTATGTGTTTAGGTTCCTGTTGATGTGATGTTTGATTGTGCTAGTGCTAACTAGAATCATTCTGAGGTGTGTCTACATTGGGAATGGGGCTGGGCAGATGGGATCAAGTCCAAATACTGAATTATGACTGTGAGTGTGTATAATCAACGTGTTTATTGTGGGCAAAGCAGAAATCGTGGTCACGGTCCATAGCGCAGGTCATCACACAGGCAGGAAGCATCAGAAAAAGGATAATCCATATTCATAAAGGTAAAACAGGTGCAAGGTCAGAAGTGAGAAACACGAAACTTGTGAGCTTAGAAGATGAATTAAGGAAATCGGCTCGGCGGCGCACATGCATGGAACGAAACTTCACAAAGACACAGTGAAACATGAGGGTATAACACATGACAACACAAAGGGGCGGAGACATGACCAGGAAATGAAAATAAACAAATGTGACAGTAGGGACAATGCAGACATGTTGATATAATCATTGTGCTAATTTTTAGGATACTACACCATTTACTACACCATACTACACCATACTACACCATTTATTATGAAAAAAAAACTACAAATGCTACCACATTAAGAGCAATAATGAACCTGCTTTATAAATGCAAACGTATATAAAAATGTAAATATTGTAAATACAAAAACGTAATTATTATCCACACTGTTAGCCTGACTGTTACAGCATTCATATACTGCAAACGAACAGCCTTAACCTACAAGACTATGTCCAGAACAAAGAGCAGATTATAATAGTCAACTTCTACTCAGAAACTTAAAAATAAAGTGTAACCTAAATAACCCAGTTCCACTTGTGCTACGTGCTGATTTGAATTATTTCACCGACCCCTTAAGCGATCTCCTCAGCTGGAGTTGGTCTTACTTTTCACCATCATCTCTCCTTGCTTTTTTCCATCAGCATTTCCCAATCAATCCGCTGCCCTGCTTATGAGTTACCACAATGATGTCCTGCAGGCCTTATCTAGGGCAGCTCAGCAAGATGAGCTGTACACCGCCAATCTAAGCAAACAGTTTTAAATTTCAAGCCCTGTACGAAAACACGGCATACGCTGGTGTCTAGCAAGGTGGCCTAAGATGTTGTGAAATAGCCGATTTCTCCTTTTTTCCGAAAACAGCATCAAAGTCATGTGAGCAGTCAGCAGGTATTCTTAAAGACATGATAAAAGATATGATAAGCCTAACAGACTGATGGGAAGGGGTGTAAATAAAGCTAGTCAACTCTCACTGAACACTACAAAGAAGGGTCTAAACCATTTCAAAGTGCTTCAAATTGGCTCTTGCGTTCACAAAATTTGGATGAAAAGATCGAGGTGATTTGTGTATCAAGTCAGGGCAAGAAAAATCATTCTTTCAATATTCCTTCAGTCATATAAATCCATAATTAAATAAATAAACCAAAATAAAACTATGCTGCTCTCATATCTCTTTTTCTGCAATGTTAAAAATAAAAAGAATGTTACCTTCTTTTTTCTCGGAGTGGGTACTGGAGTTTCTAGGCTCAACTCTTTTTCTCTTGGCGGGACCTTGTCTTCGACCGAACTGCTCCGTGTGGCCTGACAAAACAGGAAATGATCAATGCCAGATTATTAAGTGATCTATGAGTCAATAAAATCAGTCAGCAGTAACCTTTGCATCCCAACATTAACCATTACAAAACGAAACAGGAAGTGAAATGTATGCATTGCAGAAATTAGGATGTCCCTAAATTATATATATATATATATGGGTTAAGAACTAATAGGAAAGAATTGTATTCTTTTTATACCATGACAATCTACTAGTGATTGCAGTCCATGGATTAAAAATGTTAAATCATTACATGTTTAAACGTCATTTAAGAGTTTTCTTTGAAATAAAGACAAACTGTCTGCATGCAGTGTCTGTCAGATGGCTTCTTTGTGTGAAAGTATTGCCACAGAACCACAATCGGACTGAGGTCTGGATTTTGACTGGGCCATTCTAATACATTCAGCTTCTTGGTTATGAACCGCTCCATGTAGCTTTGGAAGTATACCTACGGTCGTACTTTTGGAATCAAATCCAACACACCGGTATCAAGTCTCTTCAAAACTGGAACAGGTTTTCTTCTAGGATTGTCCTGTATTCGGCTCCATCCATCTTGCCATCAAACCTGACCAGTTTCCCAATCCCTGATGATGAGAAGCATCCCCACTGCATGATGCTACCACCACCATGCTTCACTGCGAGGATATTAATCTCACAGTGATGAGCAGTGTTGCTTTTCCACAAAATGTATCGTTTTGTGGCCAAATACAGGCCAAAAAAAGTCCAATTTTGATCTTATCTGACCACAGAATCTTTTTTCACAAGCCTTTTGGTAAACTGCAAACAAGATTTCATATGGCTCATCACCCTTGTGTCCAGGTTAAGGTTGCCCTGTGAACAGTTTCTCCCATCTGTGGCTCTCTCCAGCTCCTTGACCTCTTTGCTTCTCTGACTAATGCCCTCCTTACCTGGTCACTGATGTATAGCTGTTCCTTTTTATTTTCTAAAAATACCATATGTGAACAACTCTATTTATAAGCTGCACAGATCTCACCCTGATGGGTCATACTCCACAGTTTATTGCATCAGAAATGGCAGAGAAGTAAGCTTTAAGCCTCTGGCTGGGTGATTGACAGATAGATAGATAGGACGTGCAGGTCATTCCAGGTTACTTTGCCTCATTTACAGTACCGACAACACACTGGCATCATGCATGATAGCAAATGGTGTACAAATATACAGACACACAAACAAACATGAAAACACACACACACAAACACACATGTACCTTCTTCTTTCTGGGAAGTGGAGTGGGTGCTTTTGGTGTTGGAGAGGATGTTGACATGGTATCTGTGTGCACTATATCTATGTGGGCCTCCTGGGAACAAAACAAGAAGTGCAAAAATTTCACATGAGCTCAGCGGTCTCTACTGACTCTGCTTATGAAGCACATATGGCACAAGTATGTACTGTAGCTTCATACCATACCCATACATGAAGTGACATTCACCATGAAATGAAATGCTGAATTAATACAGGACCATAAGACTCAAGAGATGCATAGTATAGCAGGACATCACAAAATGAAGCCATATCCGTCACCTGAACAAGGCAAAGGTCATCAGGGGTTATTTGGCCTGAGAGTCGTTAGATATTCACAGGTGGCCAGTTTGGCTCTGTGTAGTAAACTGTATGTTCCAATGTCTATCTTTCCAAAACACTGGAGCAATGAGTTCATGCTTTTCTTTTTAATCTTGCTCTAGTCCATACTGTTTACCAGCATCATTCATGTCTGCGTCAGCAAAACAGGTGCCCACATTTTATGCTTCAGTGTGCCATCATCGTAGTGTCAAGGTGACTTCCCCTCATGCACCATGCATCTACATATACAGTATACAGTATATGTACAGTATATGTACAGTATATATATATATATATATATATAGGTCAGAAAACCAGCTCTAACGGGATGTTTACGGCTATGGACACACCAAGTCAAAAAGTCTGAAACCATTTTTAATCATTATTATGCTATTCTTTAGAAATATTATCAAATACATTTCTGGTATTTTTCCCCTCAGGGCATTTTCATGCTTGGTCTGAATACTTGAGACCCCCAGGACCCAGGACCGATTCGGGGCTCGTTTGGGGGCGGGGCTCATAATCGCAGGTTTGCTTTCACATAGAAGAAGTCTTTCCGAACCTTGCCTTGATTGTGCAATTGCATACATCACTTTTGTGCACACAAGTTTGCAGAATGGTAGGTACTAGGTTCATCCATTTGCTGATCTTGTATAAAAAGAGATTTAATCATGCAGGCAGACATGAGATGTGCATTTCTCGTACTCGCGCAATGAAGGTGAACTACTAAAAGTGATCCAGTCCTATGAAAATATGCTTTTATATATCAATAACCTTAACAGACCTTTATGTTTCATGAAACCCTTTCATACATGCCTCTAACAGAAAGATTCATCTCAAATTGTTGATTTGTTGATAGTTTCAAACAACACTCATGGGACTGAAGGAGATGCTTATTGCACTCACCGTGTGTCATTTATATAAATACTGTACTGGAAAACTAACTCATTAACTTGAACCTATAAGTTTCTCCAATGAGCATTTCTAAGGTAGCCTGGGTGGCATTTACAAACCCCAGAGATTGAATCAGTTGCATTATGCATACATGACCCTATAAAAATAATTATATCAGGTAAGTATAAATGCTTTCTATGGAAAACAGTGTTAATGTGCTATTACCTAGTTACAAAAATGTATTAAATGTATTAAATCTTTAGCGTGCAATAACTAAAGGATATTTCCATCTGCTCGATTACATGATTCAGCACCTTCGCTGAAGGCATAATGGTGTAAAACCTGGCTGACTAGTGAAGAACGTTAGTGTGTGTCAGCACCCACTTTGACCATGATGATGTTTGAAGACTTGGTTTGGGGCAGCTCCTGTCCTCCATCTGGCTCAAAGATGGTGCTATAGTTCTCAATGAGCCTGGCCATGATCTTATTACAGACGTCCTGTTCCTGGATGCCTTCAAAACCAGAGGACACACTGAGGAAGAAAACAGAAACAGAACACCATTTCACTAATTACACTATTGCAATCCGTGAAAAGACAGCCAAACAGTTTGTTTAGATGTTCCCTATCTAAGAACATTCGAGTGTTGGGGGCTTTGTGCTGGACCAGGTCATAGTTATTTCAAAAAGAAATAATGCACAACTACCATTTATGAGGTATCAATTCATTCTTTCTTTTTAGATGATCTTTTTTTTGGATTATCTTCACCTGCTGAAAAGCATTCATTTCACATTCTGCTTGCTAAAACTATGACCACTAATTTAAATAATTACTGGGAAAAACAAGCCTTTTAATGCTACTATGATGAAAACAGCCATTAGTGGAAGCCATATTATAACACTAGCGTGAACCAGTGAATTATTTAGCAATGACATTATGTACACAAACTTAAATTTGACTGTAGCTCATTTGTTCCATGCTGATGACGTGAAATTGGATTATAAACAAGCTAACAACACACATCTAATCTTCGATGATCTGTGATGATATTACAATAAAGTCATGTCTGTCTGCCAAGTCAATTTACAGTAGGATGCAATTTAGTGACTACTGAGGCTTTGCCTAATGGCTGCTTTTAAGATTAGAGCATCCAAAGTGTGTGTTTTCCTAGTAATTATATAAACTATACTGTGCAGTGCTTTTTGTAGCAAAATGCGAAATGGATAGTTTCATAGGAAGACAGAACCGTCTAGATGAAGATGCTAGCAAGGTAGTGTATGAAGGCTACTTTTTCACACACACACCTACTGTACCTGATGTCCTACACTGTAATAAATTGTTGTAAATTTTACAGTAATTTACTGTAATAGTACAGTACTGCACAATCTATAGTAAACAACTGTAAAACTTATTTACAGTAAAGTACCGTAATATCTTAATGTTGTGTAAAATAACACATAACCCGGCACATTTTCTCATTTTGCTGATGCAGGATACAACTGAGCTGAAGGGTCTGACAGCTTGGTGGTGTTGGGACTTGAACACACAAGCTTCTGATCTGGAACTTAAAGCCTTAACCACTGAAGCACCACAAATACACCACAACAGCACCACAACTAGCTTGCATTGATTCAACTCCCACTGAAGTAACACCACTAAAAGACTACATTGAATTAATGCGCTAGTTGTGAAGTCTCAGTGATTAAGGTTTCAAGTTAGAGCTAAGAAGGTTAAGAAGGTCAAATCCCAAAACCACCAACCTGCCTTGATTGGGTCCTTGAGCAAGACCCAAGCTCAGTTGTATCCTGTGTGGAACAACATACTGTTACATGTTATTTTATGCTATGTAAGATATTATAGTTCTTTACTGTAAATATGGTTTAGAGTTGTTTACTGTAAATTTACAGTACTCTATTGGCAACCCAGGTTTCCAGTAAATTACTGCAAAATCCACAGTCAATTTTTTACAGTGTACTACACTCTCTGAGCAAAAAAAAAATCACTTTAGCGGTATAATGGCTGGTGCGAATACTGTATTATGTAGTGTGCTGATAGCTTGACCTACGAAAAGTGCCGCTTTTACCACCAACACTTATGACTGTACAGGTTTCATGAATGGTGTGTGTAATTTTACATATATATCCAGTAGTGCAGGATTTTGTAGGTAAAAGGGCACAATCATGGCCAACACAATAACTTTTAATTGCTCACTGACATGTATTGGAACATGTGACAAACCGTGACGCCTAATGACGTTAACACTGACCTCTACAATGTTTCAAGGCAAAACAGTATCCTGGGTCACTGTGACTTTGGCAGTGCACTTGTTCCAGAGGTCCATCATTGTTAGGCTAAAAATAACAGCTGAGTAATTTAGGGTCCTGACCTTATACACGCTTGTGACGAAGACAAGGCTGAACGTCTACAAGTGCATCACGTTAATGATTGCTGGACAAATGCATTCTAATAATATTAACAGAATATTTTATTTTTTTAAAAAGGATATTAAATAAAGTACTGTGTACGTCATTATTGGCAAATTACGGTCCATGTTGACCCAGTACATCATCGTCATGCTAGGCTTTTAAGGCATGCAGACTGGACTACACTGAAATGAAAGAAGAACTTATGTAGCCGAGCTGGAAACCTATTAAAAAACTGACTTCTCTAGGTCTGTGTTTTACTAGTTTCTAATTCCTTATGTTTATCTTTTTTCTGATTTTGACCCTGAGCCTGTCTGTCTTGTTTGGGGGAAAAAAAACGTTGTCTTGTCTGGTGTACTGACAATGCTCACTGGCATAATCCAAATAAACATTCTTCGAGTACAAATTCACTCCTACTCCTACATAATACAAAAACAGCCATTATCAGAAGTCATAGCGTAGCACACAGTAAGATTAAACATGTCTCAATATCATATGACGCAAAAACTTCATTACACTGATTTTTATTGCATGCATATTAATATTTTCAAATATAGAATGATCTAGTGTCAGTTCACATCCTCATGAATATGAGTACGTGGACAGGTGTTGCATCAACTCCATCGCTTTGAAGCGTACAGACCCTGGCACGCTATTACAGCTTTATCTGGAGAAACACTAAGCGGACAAAATCCATTAATCATCTACGGTGCATCTTAGCTATGCATCTGTCTCTTGGGCTTACATAAGACAGTCTGCTCACTATTCGCAGACTAATAAGACTCTCTTAACGACATGGATAGTCCTCTCTGGACTAAAGGGCACTAATGAAGTACACTGAGAAAAATCAATCACACACAAGTACAAGGGTTCTGCTGTATCTGGAGACCAAGTGCAGCATGTCCTACATTCAAAAGGTAAAAACATATGCTTTTGTGCATGTGTTGTTTTTGATGATGATGTTTGGCTTTAAACCTCATTAGACTTTTATGTTGGATGTGTGGAGTAAAAATGGTGTGAAACCTATAAAGGCTGTTCAGGCAGACAAACATGAATCTTCTATAAAATATATCAATCTGGCAACCAAAGTAGATAAAATATTTCTTCTTCTGTGCAATAGTGACTCAGCAGTGCTTTTACACTCACTGGAAAACATTAGGGCCGAACACGGTTGCCAGGTTGAATGCAGTCATCCGGTTGTGGCACTGCTGATGTTCCACCTGGGTGAGGAAGTGGCACAGGTAGCGCAGGACGCTGTAATGAACGTCTGGTAACTTTAGCAGGAGTTCTTGCGTGTTCTTACAGAACTCATCCTTATTGGATTCTATACATAAAAAAAACACAAGAACACACAATGTCTGGCATTATAACAATGAATGGCATGGTAGGACTTCCCCTCACAGGCTACTCTATAAAAGCACTATTCCTCTTACAGAGTGAGATAAATATCACAAACAGGAAACAAGAGTCAGCGTGGGTTTTGTAATTGGGTGAAAGGTGGATGAAGAAATCAGAAGGGCTGATTCAGAGTTGCTGGGAAAAGACTGGGGAAGACTGGGGATTTAATAGCTGTGGCAGCATGTGTGTGTGTGTGTGTGTGAATGCACGTTTATTCACACTTGAGTCACACTTGTGACAATCAGCTGCTGCATTCAACTAAAACTGGTAACTCAGAATTTTCGACCTCCAACTGGGAAAACCAAAGAAAATGCCCCCTCAGTTCTGAATCTATACACGTTTATAATATGAATTTTATAAAAAAAAATATATCATGATACCCTTGTATTGTGACGCAGTATTATTTTTGTCACCCTGTCTTTGATTATTTTCCTATAGATAGATAGATTTTCTGGCATGACTGGTTTCATGGTGCCTTTGAATATTAAATTCTTTGGCACAGCCACTGGTTGGGAGCAAATTAAACATATTTCCCAGAAGAAAAATTCTGCCTTCAGAATCAACCTTACATTTCTTCGTACTTATTTATTTATTTGTTTGTTTGTTTGTTTGCACAATGCTAGGCTGTAGGTGTACATCAGCCTGTAGTCTTTGCTGAGACTCGGAAATGGCACCAAATAATGGCAGGAAACCTCTAATGGATAAATTAGTAACTCAATTGGAAGTCAATAATTGCCTGAAGACAATAAAATCAGGAATTGTAACAAGTCTCCCCCATACTTCTCTCATCATCCCCTGCAGTGCACAGACTATTGGCCTAGAAGGAGCTGTATTATTTATTGTTCTATGTTATTCACTGTCACCTTCCTTCTGGCTTTAACCAAACTGCGTCAAATGCGGTTACTCTGATTCCTGCTCTACAAGAAAGCATGACTGGTCTAATCCGATTTCCTGCCCTGATTTTCGAGAGAAATTCCCAGATTTTGTCACATGGTGGCATTATCACATGCACAGCGAGTGGCAAGCGTTAACCAGTGAAATGTTACCTGTACGTATCGATTTTGTTAACTCACACAAACATGGCTTTTATGCTTGCTTCCTGAGCCGCCAGGTGCACCATCTGTGCAGGATGTTCATGCAGGCATGTGTGTGAGACAGGGATAGCGGGAACGAGAACGAGAAAGAGAACGAGAACGAGAACGAGAGTGGCACTTTCAGGTCATCGACTTGGTGCCAAAAATAGAGTCCGCACTTCACTTGGATACACGCTCGCCTGTGCACTCAGTAACGAATTAAAACACGACGGGGTGTGCTGTTATGGGAAAATAAAGTCTCTAAAGCTCCTATGAGAAACCATATTCAAGCGGAATGTGATGCTATTTTGAACAGCCATCAAACATATTGTAGCTTACTAGCATGTGATAAGTCCTTTTTTTGTGTATGATGGTAATTAAGCTCTCTGCCATGCCTATACCAGCAATCATCTGACATTAGATCATAGATATTTGCACCAATAGAAATCCCACAATGTCCTTTAATAATAATTTATTATTTGTAATTGGCCTGTTTTGTATTGATATCACTGTTTATTTAATCATATATCAAAGCATATCACTGAAGCCTTGTTTATTTTACTTTATTGGTGCCTGCTTAATTATGAGATTATATTGGATTATATTATTGACTATCTGATATCTTTAGCTCCTTAAAATCCTTAAAAAAGTATCATTTTTGTGTTGTGTTCACAAATCTCACAAATCCATACAGATGTGTCTTCCTACTTTCCCCTAACACTCTTTTCTAATACGAATAGACCATCATTACACTCCATCTTGATCTCTATAGTGGACTTGTTATGGTGCTGTTACAGCCAGGTTACTGTTCTGTAATGCATCTACTGGCTCTGGGCCTGGACAAACAGATTATTTCTTCCTTCATTTAATCATCTATACCCTCAGGGTACTCTATCAGCAACACACATCTGCCCTAATGCCTCTGAGCTTACACACAGAAACACAGTGGGTAAACTGTGGGTAAATACAGTTTAGAGATTCTGGCTAAGACTCTGGTGATTGCGTCTTTAGTTTACATAGTGACTCAGGAGGGACAAAGTGCGAGAAAAACTTCTATTCAATTTACAGTAAACAAATGAATGTGTGATTTGAGTAAACATAAATCTCCAGATGAACAGATTTGAAAAATGTAGAAAAAAGAGAGGCTAGTGAAGCAATGACTGCTTATAGGTGCTATAATGTAAGTGATAACTGGAACTTACTTGTTTGTTGATGTTTGACAACATTAAATGTAACTATAAATGAATAAAAAGCACGCTGTGATGATCTTTAATTTTTTTAAAAAATGTAATCGTTGGAAAATTGCTGTGGTGTAAGTGGAATAAAACATTACAGGTTGGATCTATTTCCTCATACCACCCTGTTGTTGATTATTTTCGTACAACAGCACATCCGCAAGTGTTTTACTCCTTACCTAATATTGATTACAATGAATTTGGGAGGACACAGGATATGACAAACCTCTTGATCTTTATGGGGTTTTCCAATGACATAATGCACACTACACACCACTGTGTCACTGAGTCACAGTATCACTCCACCATAGCTGTGAGGTTCAGTTGTGAGGTTGGATGAGTGTGTTGCTCACTGTTATGCAGCTGAATGAGTTTGTTGTGGATGGAGGAGTGAACGAGGCCCTCAGGAAGCTCTCTTAGGTACAGCTTCAGCAAGCTGGCCACGGTGCAGACCTCAGCCTCCTGCTCGAGATCCACCTCCTCTCCTCTGTCCAGCCTCTGCTTCAGACTCTCCACAGCACGCACGCTAGCGCTCACCCGGAACAAACCCTCCTGCTGCAGCCCTGACAAATGACACACAACATACGACGGTTTTATCATTTCAACCTTTTCACTAATCATGCAGCTTCAGGCAGAGACACTGTACTATGCTGTAATGTTCAGTAGCACGGTGCATCAGTGTAAGACATTGTGTTATACTGCTATCCAGAGGAAAATATGGAGAACTGCTGTCTGTGAAAAAAAACACAACCCTGACAGAATATACAGTATTTTTCACGAGGCTGAAGTAAATGGTAATTTAGCTAGGGCTGTATTAAAAAAATAAACTTGCGTATTAAGATGCACTTGAGTGCGTTCGAAACGAATAAGGAGTGTAAGACATTGTGTTATACTGCCATCCAGAGGGAAATAAGAAAAACTGCAGTCTGTGAAAAACAAAAACACAACCCTGACAGAATTTACAGTAGTTTTCATGCGGCTGAAGTAAATGGTAATTTAGCTAGGGCTGTATTTAAAAAAAATAATAAACTTGAGTATTAAGATGCACTTGGGTGCATTTGGAAAAAAAGAAGAAAAAAAAAACGAGTGATAGATCAACACAATATCCTCCATAAACTATACTAAGAGTTCATTCCATGTGTTCAGGTTAGCTTCTACGATTCAGGTTAGCTTCTACGAGCAATTATAAGCAGTTGTGCTTTTATTGTTGATCTAGCATTTGTTCAAATATTATTTGTTCCATCGTCCACATCCATAGCCTCATTTTGAACTAATAACTTACGGTAAATACTGCCAGTCAGGTTCGTTTACACTGGCTCTGTATTGCAATTGTTTATGTCCAGTCTAAACTGGCATTCTAATGTCACAGCACTATTTACATTGAGATATGACTGGTCAACATAACTATGTGCCCTACCTGCCAATTCACATATTGACAAAACGTAATGGTCAAAGTTCAGCTTGTGAAAATCATGTTCAATAAAAGGAGGTGAAAGTTTATATTTGTTGAGAAACATAATGTACTCAACACCATGTTTTCTCGATATTATACTTATGAAAAACTATGGTGTGTGGCAGTAATCAATTATACAATATACTGTACATACAATAATAAATACAATGGATCTCATTTATCAATCTTTTTAGTAAAGTTGTGTGTAAATGTTTTCGTAAGCCAAACAGAATTGAAAAATTCCTGATTTTAATTGCAGATTTACTAAAGTTTTAATAATGGTGATTTTCTTTGTACTCATGTGCGTATGTTGATAAATGGCATTCAGTCCTAGATGCGAGCGCAATGACTGCACAGCTGATTGACATTTAGCGATGTCCACAAAACGCCATAAAAGGCAAAGCTTAAAGAGACCTGAAAAGACAATGATGACTCAATGATGAAGCAGTGCCACCTAAATGCAGCGTGAGCTACATCTTCCAGTAATGCAGCTTAGCCACTGCAGCGCATCGGTGACACACTAATTCTTCCTCCTTTTCTAGGGTGCCATTACTTTTGTCCTAATTGAATGGCTTTGTCTTTAAGGATTGGCTTTGCATTGCTTTCTTTAAGTCATTAATATGAACATTTTCATTAAATATGTGCGTTTGAAATAAATAAGAAATGCAAACTTGATAGAGGAATCCGTATATACCATTAATCCAATTCCATTAATCGAAATGTATGTACATTTACATAAACCTAGCAGCTCTCACAGGATATAAATGTTTTTCCAAACTAACTGGATTTTCAGGAATAGCATATGTCTTGTGTAAATGCTTCTGCGAATGATTTATAAATACATTTGTTTGTATCCAGCTTAATAAGTAAGGCCTAATATTGTTACTGTTGTCTCTCCAAAATATTGTCACTAACCTTAAACTCCATTTGGGAGAAGAATGCATAGGTAGGCAAGAACTGTGGCCAGTATAAAGGCTGCCCAATCTGATAGGCAGCATAAGACAGCTGTCTTCTAGGACCTAATTTCATAAAAACACTCTAGCATGGATGATGTGGTTGGATTTCTTTTGACTGTATATGAATCAGTTCAGTAAAGTAAAGTTATTACCACTAACCCTGCCCTTTATAACTTTTTACATGAATTGAGCTATGCAAATTGTAACAAGTCTGTGAGCATGAGATCATATTGATATTTTGGACAAATGTGAACACAGCATCACGTATATATCCTCTTCAGCAAAGGCACCTTCATTCCATTATTCTGTTTAGTGTTCAATAAAAGTTAGAAAACAGACCTGTAACCATTTTCATTAAAAGGAATCCTGATTAAAATGTAGTCCAGTGAAGGAAGAGACTACTACTTTTCAGACAGCTCTTTTAACACGGCTGCTGTTAACCTTTTCCCAGTTTTTGGCTGTCACATCCATCACCACCACCAATCCATTCCAGATCCAGGCCAGACTTTACAGTTCTCTAACTCACCTGAACTCTAACTCACCTGCTTCCTGTTTTCAGTTAATCACTCAGTGTATTTAAACGCCACATTCTCACTAGTTCTTGGTGTGATAGAGGCAGCTTGATATAAGTGCAAGTGAAATCTTCAAATAAGAACAAGAAACAGAATATATAGGACAAAACTAGGAGGAAGCAAAAAAGGTCAAAACCAGGAAAACAACTCAGAATTACAAGTCAGAAATTAAAAACCTCACCTGAGTGAGAACGCAGTTTTTAAATATTCTCACTGCAAAAAAAAATATCTTAGCAAGTGAAAATCTCTTGAATATGATAAAATTTACCTTTAAAGAACTTCCAAATATAAGATTATTAAATGTATTTGTAGACATTTCACTAATTCCAAGCTTGACACAGTCTTGCTCTGTTGGCAGATAATATTTCTAATTTTAATCATTTATTTCTAAAAAAAAATGGAAAATTATCTGCCAATAGAGCAAGAAAATGTAATGCTTGAAATTAGCAAGAAAAAGGCTAAAAATAAGTTTAATAATCTTATATTTGGTTTAGTGTAATCTTATAATAGGAAACACTGGATAAATTGGACTATATTCAAGATATTTTCACTTTTTTTTGAGTGATTTTCTAAACACAGGAAGCAGGTGAGTAAAGTCTGGACTGGATCTGGACTGAGAGCAGTGACTCCTGGATTTACAGTGGAGCTGGACGTGACCTTGGAACAGACTTGTTAGAATATTAAACAGCGTTTTAAGCAAAAGCACGATTTGTTCTCCCAGTAACAGCACATATAACATGACAGGATTAATATATAATGCATGGGTGAGTGGCATCTACCCAAAATCCACCCCTAAAGCAAGACACCAGACAAGTTTAAAGTATTCCTGAGCTAATCTTATGATTCCTGTATATTATTATCGAAGCGGCTGATGCTGCCTGATGATAAAAACGTTTTTTTTTTTATTGTATAGATAATATCTCTTTTCCTTTTCTGTCCCAATTTCCTGCTTTATGTTTCTTTTGCTTTCTTTTTTGTATTAATTTGATTTATTGTCTTTACTCTTGCTTATGCAAAGGATCTTAAGATTTTAGTGAAAACGAAATGTAGTACATAAATGAAGCAGTTCTGATTATTAAATTTACATGACAATTTTGTATTCGTTATTTCGTATGAATTCAATACATACTCACTCCTGTGAATACTGTTAGTGGTCTCTTTGCTTTGTAATGCTTTTTTGGTATATTGTGGGTATCATCTGTGCTTTTAGAAACACCGACCAATAACCTATTCAGGGGAAAAAAACAATTTATAGATTGAATCTAAACACACCATTACAAAACATCATTTTTACCCACCATATGACTTTTTCGTCCTGTTCCTTTTTGTAAATAGAGAATTAAAACATGATTGTGTCCATAGCCTTTTAAATGTCCTTGTTCTGTTGGTGTCAATTTGTTACCAAACCTGAGAAAATATGAAATAAAGCTTTTTGCAAATAACTAAAATATCTCATGCTTTGCGTATGAATTGTATTCATTCTGTTTCGTATTCTCTGTGCATAAAATTTTGTTCTAAATACATTTAATAAGGCCTGTCATTAGTTTATTACTCCTCTCCACTTTACTCACCATGCTGTCTGAGGTACTCCACCATGCTCCTCAACACCGTGGGCACGCCGTCCTTCACCAATCCCGAGTTGCAAAGCTCCATCAGGGACACGCCGAACACCCTTGAATCTCTCTTATCTCCTGCTGTGGCAGGAGTCGGCAGATTCTTCAGGACGGGCAGCTGGACCATCTTCTTCATGTCCTCCCTGATCCTGATCTGCACGGCTGTTTTGTTGTGCTTAGAGAAACACAAGAGAGGAGAAAAGTTAACCACGGGCACTGCTGCCCTCGGCCACATCATCGCTATTCCTGCGCTCTGGATCACCCTCTTGAGAGACTCTACGGGGACGTGATGGTGTGTCTAATGTGACAAAACAGAATGCCGTGGCTTAGAGAGCAAAGGGAGTGCACTAGTTCCTGCAGGGACATTCAGGGCTCCGGTTGCTGCGCACCTGTAGCTAAGGGAGTCGGCTAAAGCAAGCAAAGACTTATCTTAAGGAAAGAGAGGTGACAGCTAAAGCGAGCAGGGACTTATCACGCGGAAAAGACAGCTGACAGAGCTTTTATGGACAGAGTAATCAAGCTGTTTGGGAATATTCCCTCTGGGGAATCCTGAATTTTTATGATTATCACCTGCGCAAAACACAGGTCTGTGCAAATTATCCTGCAGGTAGAACAATGGACAATTACGGGTAGAACAGGATTTGTTAGGAAGCATTAAGTGAACTACTGAAGCAAGAAAAGGTCAAATACTTACAAAGTTGCCACTTTATTGCATACACTTATATTTACATCATGTACATCAGCCATATAGAGGTGCACTTTGTTTAGTACTGTACTGACTGTATCCCTTCTGTAGATATTCATAAATTATTCATAACTCCTCTTTACCAGATCAATTAATGGAAAGGGATGACTTTGATGACTGTGGCCCAATGCAAAAATGCAGCTATGTGCCAAATTTTTAAATGCATAAATAAATATAATAACATTTTTAGTTAAATTTAATGCTACGGAACATGCCTCTAATTTATTCTCTTTCTTAAAGTTAATAAGCGGAAAAAAGCTTTTCATGTTGGTGAGAAAGCTCAAAGCGCAAAGTTCTCTGTTACAAAGCTCTGACAGTGGAGACTCCTTCCAAAAATGTTAAATAAAAATCTTAAAGAAAATGTCACCAAATCAACGATTATAAATTTTTCTTTGTTATGCATCAACACATATTAAATTAGTTTATTATTAGGCTTAGATTATGTGGAGCGTCTGCTCTTTGCTAGTTACTGTAGAAATGAAATGAAAACGTTACAGAAACAAGAGCATTAATATAAAGCTATGATTTGAATTATATATGGCATTCTGTAAGAACTGCTCTGATAGAAATTTAATTGGTCAGGGTCACGCTAGATCCAGAGGCTTTTCCAGGAACGCTGGGCGTGAAGCCGGAATACACCATGGACACCAGTCCATCATAGGGCACCGCGCACTCACACACACACGTGCACACGTTCAGTCACACTTAGGGGCAATTTAAAGTAGTCAGTTCACCTACTGGCATGTTTTGAAGAGGTGGGAGGAAATCAGGATCAATCCGACTCTACCAGCTGCATCTTACATCCTATTTTCTTTTCATTTTATTTGATCCTTTTTTCTCCAGTACCTGTCGAATACATTGTTTTGTTTAAATTTAGTCTATTATGTTAATAGACAGGGGATACAGTGGCTTAGTGGTTAGCGCTGTTGCCTTGCACCTCCGGAGGTTGGGGGTTCGAATCCTGCCTCCGCCCTGTGTGCACCCTGTGCTCTCCCTGTGCTTTGGGGTTTCCTCCGGGTACTCTGGTTTCCTCCCCAGTCCCAAGACATGCATTGTAGGCTGATCAGAATCTCTAAATTGTCTGTAGTGTGTGAGTGTGTATGCGACTGTGCCCTGCGTTGAGCTAGCTCCCTGCCTTACCCTGTGTAGGATAAGTGGTACAGGGGATTGATGGACGGAGGGATGAATGTTAATAGACTTTTTTTGGCCAATAACAATTCTTTCTGATTTCTGAAATGAAGAATATATAAAAGAGGGCCTGGCATATGACAAAGATTCACATGCAGACTGCTTAATAGTCATATAAATAAAAACATGGAGCTTTTGAAAAGCCTAACTCAAATATAGCATATAAACGAGACTGACATTCACACTTGTGTATATGTGGATATAAACTAACGTGCATGCTATTATATACACCATATATACACATCATACACACACACACTAGTGTATATGTGGATATAAACTAACATGCATGCTATTA
>CM075005.1:5726336-5752664 GCA_037576675.1 Pangasius sanitwongsei | reverse complement strand
ACACACACACACTAGTGTATATGTGGATATAAACTAACATGCATGCTATTATATACACCATATATACACATCATACACACACACACACACACTAGTGTATATGTGGATATAAACTAACATGCATGCTATTATATACACCATATATACACAGCTTATATACACTAGTGTATTTGGTTATATAAACTAACATGCATGCTATTATATACACCATATATACATCATACACACACACTAGTGTATTTGGTTATATAAACTAACGCTATACATGTAAACAGTCTTCAGTGACTGCTACAAACCTGAGATTAGCCCGTTAGCTCATTTGCAGTGTAAAAAGTCCGCTATTTAAACGTTTTAAAAATCCCAGAATCAACCGTTTTAATTCCGGACATCCTTCACGTCCATTTCTTACAGTTATTACCCTGCTCTGAGCCGTAATGAAGCCTTCATAAGCTCATTAGCGCTCATACAATATCCAAAAACACACCTTTTACTACTGAGCTGTCAGCTGTATGCTGTCACGCAGTTGCCATAGCAACTGGAACTAATTTTTATTTGATGATCAGGCTTGCGCGTGCCATTTGTACACGCACCTAAAATGACAATACATTTTTTTTTGGTAAAAAAAAAAAAAAAAGAAGATTTTACATTTGTGAATTTCAATAACTATACTATATAGCCTGCTAATCTGTGAAAATGATTAAATCTGGAATAAAAAGTAATAAAACAGAATATACCGGGCTAAATAAGTGCAATTTATTCTGGATTTAAAAATGCCTATAATATTCAGAGTTTAGGGGAAATATAGAGACATTTATTATTATTATTATTATTATTATTATTATTATTATTATTATTTTGAATGGTATTTTGGATGACTAGTGGTTACCCTGCCGTGGCCCGGGTTCGATTCCCGGCCAGGTAACTGACCCCAGCCACTGGGGCTGCACAAGACAGTGCACTCACAGTGCCAGTCCCAAGCCTGGATAAAATTGGGGAGGGCTGCTTCAGGAAGGGCATCCAGCATAAAAACTGTGCCGAAATCAAATATGTGGACCAATGATCCGCTGTGGCGACCCCTAACAGGAGCAGCTGAAAGAAGAACAACAAGCCTAATTGCAGGTCTGCAGATTCCTCACAAGTGCACTCTGATCAAAGGCTCCTTCACTTCACGTAGACACTGCGACTCCTCAAAGATCACACAGACAAACAGCTTTTCATGACGCATCGTGAAGGTATAAGTAATGTTGTATGATTACAACCAGCTTGGGCACGAAAACAAGGTTTTATCCCACGTTCAGTCAATTAACTCCTAGACTTACACCATATTATTCATCAAACTCTATAAATGATTCTCACTGATCCTGGAGTTAAACACTGCACCACTGAAGCTAGCACTGATGTGTTCATTAACCCTTCCATCAGGGGCTAGCAGTCAGGATTAGTTGACCGTCGTAGGGATTCCCAAGACACAACAGGAATTTCAGTCAAAAAGCTAAAGCAGAGAGACACAATATTGCATAACATTACAAATAACATTAAACACTAGATTTATACCCGAATGCTCCTTCATATGCACACACTGAGGTGATTTTTCTATTCACTGCAGCAGTGTCCTCATAAGTGTATAACTGACTCACAAACCACTGTTTAGTCGCCTCTAGGAAACTATCCACTCACCGGCCATCTCCTTGACAATGCTCTTTAATTACTAATGGCACTTTGTCCATTGTTTCCGATAGAAGTGTCGATTGCTCTCCCGTTCCTCCCCCTCCTACTGTGAAAACTCAAACCTCCTTTACCAGCTGCTCCTGACATGCCTGATCTCTCAGGCTGAGCTGACTCATCCAGATGACTACTGCTACCACCGTGTCTTAATCATATTCCCTACAAACAGCAAAGTGCATTATGGGTACTCTGTACCCACTAGGGCAGTGGCTCCCAAACCTTTTGTAGCCAAGGATGCCTTTCAGTGTATACAAAATTCAATGGACTCCTCTAATGAACTATTCAAATAATAAGCACATTGGCATATTTATTTATAAGCTTTTATTTTGAAGTTTTCCCACTAAAATATTTTCTGTCATATTCTTATCACTTTCCCTAGAATTATTCAAACTGTCATTATTTTCAGGTTGACATGTATACTTTTTTATTTACTGAGCTTTAGATTAAGTCCATTTGATATATGTAGCCTGTTAATTAAGCCTAGAGTTGACATAACTATCTAACTTATAAATATAACAACTATAACAGTTTGGATTAATATCTGATAATGTCCTTAAATATATACTTGTTAAAATATATAATAAATATACCTGTTGATGTGTGACTTTACATGCACATGCAGAAGCAACAGCAACATGAGCATCATTGTCTGTCTTTCTTTAAAGCTGTCCGCTGTTGTCGTGATTGTTGTAATGAGCTGCATCTCAAATCAAAAACGCTGACCTTGCATTCAAAAGTATTTAATAGTCTAGAAAATCCAGAAGGCTGGTACACAAAACAGACGTTTTTGTTAGGTGTGAAGGCTACATGAGAGGTTTTTAAAATTCAAACGCTAATCGGTTTGTGTTAATACACAATAATGGTCTGGAATAGTTAATAACTATGTGATCTATGACACAACACTAGTTTGTTTAATCATTTGCATGCACAGTATCACATGGTGCTATACTTCCTTCACTATTAATGTTGGTATTGCACCAGGTGGAAACGTGGAGTTAATTCCTGAGGATGTGCACAAGCGACGCTCCAAATGACCACAGAATTCATGCAGCAGCCACGTTGTGTATATATGCATAGTTAAACGCTAGTATAATTCTGCCTTAATATGTTATTATTTACATGATAACAAGAACTAACTAGTTTTGTGGACTTGACTTGGACTTGACTACGACATGAAATGTAACTCCAAATGGATAAAAAGTACAACATATCATTCTTTAATAAATTAAAAATGTTTTTAGGATGGAAGGCTTTGTTGTGTCTCATTACCATGCCAAGCTTTTTTTTTTTTTTTTTTGTCTTATTAACTTCAAAAGACACAAAAAGAGAGGCTGGTGAGGGAACGACTGCTTATAGCTGCTATAACTTAAGTGATAAAGTGATAACAGGAACCAACTAGTTTCCTGGACACTTGACAACTTCAGAAGTAACTATAAATGGATAAAACTGACTGTCATTCTTTAATAAATGAAAAAATGCTACATTGTGGTATAAGAGGAATAAAACATCAAGCGATGTTGTTATTGGAAAACAATCAAAAATGTGTTGTGTGATGCATCCTGCCAGCTATAAAAGTCTTGCCAATAGTTATACACTAAAGTTTTCATTTTGTATATATAAATACACACATACACACACACACACACACACACACACTCCATGACCTCACTTTGACAAGCATTTGGGCAGTGACCTATTGCAGTGCATTATGGGATTTCATGAGCTATACAAAATGTCCAAACAGTGCACTTTAAAATGAATAGTGTGCAGTTTTGAACATGCTATAACTTCAGGAGCTATTTTGCACTAACAGTCATACTTTTCAGTTTTAGATTGTGTTATTTGAACTAGTGACCAGATGGTGGTGAATTCAAACCCCAGGACTGCCCGAGAACTATAGTCGCACCCTACAGCTGGCTCTTAACTACTCAACTCTGTGCTTGGATTTAATTCTGCCTGAAAAGTTGGATTTATTCCCGAACTTCAGTCTTTGCTCTGATTATCTGAATATAAGGTTTTGTTTTATGTGGGATTCTGTGCAGATGGAGTCAATACTCATAGTTCTCTACTCTGCACGAGTGGCAGCAAGTCTCAGCATGCTCTTTCTTTCCTTTCTCATTCTCAATTTCCCTCTCTCTTTCTGTGTGGGCTGAGGAGCAACTGTTGCAGCGTGTGTAATACAACAGCTGCGCTAGAGAGAACATGATCATGCCTTCATAAGGGGCTTAAGGCACCTACCACAGGACAGCTTTACTACCAAACTTCCTTACTTTCTTTTTCCTTGAACACACAATGACTGGATGTTTGGATTGCATGTTTTAAAAGATCTGTCTGGCCTCTTCTTTCACATCTACAGAAGATCATTTAAAACTGCCAGGAGATAAAGGGAAATGTGTAGTTTCTAGAAAAAAAATCCAGCCTTAACTGGGATTGTTGCTGATAAATTAAGGGCGCAAAGCTGGCATGTCCTAGTGGATGCAAGAGAAGTTTTTAAGCAGAGGCCAGCAACTTACCACAGTGAGCAAACTGTCTTTGCCCAAAGTCATGCCTAGGATGACAGCCAAGAAGAGTGCTCATACACAAATACACTCACACAAACACCCACACAAGCACACACACACACACGCACACACAGAGATGCACACTGCGTGAGTGACTCTGTTGCGCTACCAACTTTTTCCTCTTAAGAAAACCATCACGTCTTTCTCAAATGTTGCCCTAAAAGCCTGTCTTGGTCTTAAAAGTCTGTCTCAATCTTTAAAGGTCTGTCTCTCTGCCTTAAAAGGAGCCCTGGCCTTCGTTTTTCCATACTTACACAGATGGTGAGTGCTCCTGCCCCCATTCTCTCACTTCTTCTAGGTAGTGGCTTTAAAGAAAGAGGGATGAATTCCCTAAATCCACCCCCTCCTCCTCACGCAAGTCCTAGAAACATTCCAGAACAAAGCCCAAATCCAAGAACCATGAATCCACTCTGTCCGTCGTCCATTTGTAGTCTAGTGCGGAAGTCCAACAAAGTCTGGATTGAGTCAGAGACAGAGGGGAGTCCCTCAAGTCAGCCTCCTTCTCTGAAAACCTCTACACGGATTAGAGCCTCCTCTTGAACTGAAATCTGAGCCCTGCACTCCAGTTGGCTGGCTAGATGAGTCATGTGACCAGCAGGCCAAATCTTTGTGTCTTTGCCGGGGGGTGAAATGCTGTAGACGCAACATGTGCCTTTATTCAGTTCCTCCATTCACAATTCGTAGTGCAGGGGTTCACTAACTTTTTCACTATCAGAGTGAAATAACTCCCTGAACCTCTTTATATACTGTAACTGCAGCACAGATTTATAATATGAATATAATCTAACTATTATTACATTTTAGGCAATATATAGCATCATGGTTACCTGTTGGAGCCACTAAAAAGGAGCAGCTTTTTATATTTATATTATTCCTGAACTTTCTACTATCAAACCAGGAAATTCCGTAAATATTTTACAGCAATTTTCCAATTTTCCAGTGCTATTAAAATTGTATTTACGGTAGATTCAAGTTGACATTTATGTTTGTTTTAAACTAACTGTACTTTAAATTGGGCTATACCACAGTGCTGTTGAATTCTTGAATCTGATTGGTCAGAAGATGTTGAATAATTTTCTATAGCAACAGCTCTGAAAGTAGTTCTGACTGCACACCAAATCACAGGTTTATATTAATGCGCCCATTGTAACATGCTATCTTTTCTATAGTAAGATCGTACACTACACATAAATCATGTGTATTGTATTTAACATTTGTGGAAGGAGTCTCCAGTGTCAGCACTTTTTTACAGTCAGTAGTATACCGAAATCTTCAAGACAGTGGAGTTTGCACTTTCTAGGTAACATGACAAGCTGCGTTTTTTTTTTTTGTGTTATTAACTTCAAGACAGAGAAAAAAAGAGACACTAGTGATGAAACAACTGTTCGTTGCTATAATGTAAGTGATAACAGGAACTAACTTGTTTCATAGATCTTAGACAAGGTTAAATGTGACTATAAATAGATAAATATTATGTTGTGTCAATCGTTAAATAAAATAGTAATGGTTGGCAAATTGCTGTGGTATAAGGAGAATAAAACACTTCAGTAACTTTGCATCCCACAGGTCCACATCATACCACCTTGGTATTGAATTTTTCCTATAACAGCATCCCTCGTTGTGTTTTTATTCCTAACTTATTTTAGATTATGGTCATTATTGGATCAGTGGTCAAGGTTTTGAGCTAGTGATTGTGAGTTTAAATTTCAGGGCTGCCAGAGAGCCAGTACTAACCCACTGAACAAAGCAGCAGGTTTCATTGCATGATGTACAGTGGAATTATGCCACACTTCCTATTTGCGCAGCATAACGTTAATTAATTGCATCGCCATGGAAACATCATTTAAGATAACAAAAATTCTTTCACAGTTTAGCATCCAGGATTGACAAAACACTTACAAAATTTGGTTTGAATCTGATGAATTCCCATAGGAGAAGTATTTAAAAGTTTGATACCTATCAAAATGGCTAACTTCCTGTTGGGCGGAGTTAAAGGATGTGATGGTGAAATGCATTTGGCTAAAGGAGACCCATATGACTACCAAATTGGTAGTCAATTTTGGTGAACCTGGATGCCCATAAGTAAGAAAAATGTTCAATGGGGGCGCTGTGGATCCAAGCATGCCAAGCACCTCAGAAATGGGCAGTGTTGAAAATTAATAAACAGGCCAAAAACAAGAGGCTCCTTTGCATCCTTGGTGCTTTGACCCTAAATCAACCCTAACAACCATAACATTGCAATTAAACTGATGCTTATTGCAAAATACCTTGCGGTATATTGATACACCGGTGAAAACCCAGTGTTTATGGTTAAAAAGATTGGCCTGCATTAGTTTGAACTAAATTATTCTGATTTATTTGGATCTTAGGAATACTGTGTCTCATCCCAACCTCAAGTAATTAATTTTTTTTTTTACAAAATTAATACTAAATAAAGCATGGACTTTGGTCCAAAAAATAAGAGAATAACAGAAGGAATGTAAACCTATGAAAATGAGAGGTTATTTTATTTTTCCTGAAGCATTATACTTCTATTATAAGACATGTTTTAACATATTGGCAAACTGCCAGTTAATTAGAATAAATAATAGCAATAGTAATACTAGTAATTAAATAAATAATTGCAAATGATTCTTTATAAAAAAAAAAAAAAAATAGCAAAATTGTAATTAAATGAATGACAGTGAGATGTATTTTATACTGTATATGCATGAGGAAGAACTTCACACTATTACAGAGTGAGGATTAAAACCGTTTAAGAAAATATTTAAGAGAACTTGACATACTAATGGTATAATTGAATCATATAAACTATAATAGCATACTGATTATTATATGAGGCTTTTGTGGCTGTGTGTGAGAAAAAAAAAACAGGAATTTTAGTAATTTTAAGAAAAGGATTTTAGTAACTTTTCTTTGTTAAATTTTGTTAGTTAATCTACTTCCTACATTCACTTTCTTGTTAAATTCAGCATCATGACTTGAGTGACTAAATAAACTACTGCACTGAGATTGTAATAACATCCCCATCTTTCTTTCTATGTCTAGTTGGTTCTTGGTTCCACCCCCAGTGTCCAAGAAGGGTCGTGGTAAAGAAAATGCAAAAAGAAAAAAAAAGGTGCAGAGTAAAGGCGAAAAAGCCATGGAGAGTCTATTTCAGGTCTTCTTGCTCAGACTTAAGCAGCTGGAGTGTTGTCATAGATGTATCGCTTGATGTTATCTTCTATCCAGTGGTTGAAGGCTGAGACTCGAGTGAACACGGACGGCTTTTTGTCCACGATGCAGCCACGAGGACCGAAGCTCACCACGCCATGCACCTCCCAAAGGGAGCCAGTGTCGGCTGATTTGCACACGAATGGCCCACCTGAGTCACCCTGATCGAGGAGAAAGGGACAGAGGGATTAGTGTTAAACAAAATGGCAAAGAAATAAAAAAGAAAAGCCCAATATACAGCTACTAATCTACATTTAGGTTACGAATTGTGGCTCAAACCTTATGTACCTCTGCTGCTCATTACTTAGTGTGTACTAGTCAGAGGGCTTTAAACTTAGACTGGTCTGAAAAAAAGACTTCGTGAAATCTCATTAAAATGAAAGGCCATAATTTGGACCCACTAGTTTAATTAGATGAGGCCACATAGTCCATGGCCATAAACAAGCATCATTCAGAGTTTTATATAACACACTGCAATTATGAGTGACAGTGAGAGCTTATGTAACTGCACAGTCCCATGAGACTCAGCCTGACTGTCAACCATTTGTATTTTACAGTCTCAGGTATTACATCACTGCCTTTGCTACGAAGCCTACACCATTTCTACAGTGATAGTGCCGGATTTCTTGGATATATTGAAAGATGACGGAAATAGAACAGCTCCAAACACCGTGCTGTATTTTTTTTCCTTTTATTTAAAAATACATTTTTATACAGAAATAATTTGGAAATATTTGATTATCATATATGTAGTAATATGGTATTTACAGCATTTTAAACCTCTAACTGAGCTGCATCTTTAGTAGTGAAGTATTTAAATCCAGTACTTACTAACTCAGCAGCAGCTGTGTACTGTACTACACTGAAACATATTGTGCATATTCATTTCCTCCTGTTCCCTCACATACCTGGCAGGCAGATTTGAGCTCATCAGGCGACTCATAGCCTGCACAGACCATCGAAGGCCGCACACTATCCCACCAATAGTTTGGTTTACTGCATGTCTCAAAGGAGACAATAGGAAGAGGAGCCTGGTTCAGCTTCTTAGCCACCACAGGAACTGTACTGCCTGTAAGACAAATAAGCCAAATTAAAAGCCACTCTGAGTGATACAAATGTCATTTTTGGGAGAGTTATTCTTTTTACAATAATAATTCAGTATAAGGTGTACTGACAGTTTCTGAGAAGTTTGCTGACCTTTTTCATCTCCCCAGCCAGTGACGTAGCAGAAGTGGCCAGCAGGCATTAGGGACTCAGGTTTAGGCAGACACACAGGGCTGATCTCTCGAGTCATGGACACAGGCTTGGCCAATCGTACCAGTGCAATGTCATTGGTGAGGTCATTGATCTGGGGGTAGACGAAATCCTTGTGCGAGATGATAGCGACCACAGGAACGCACACCTCTGTGGGGCCGTCCATACTGGCATTCATGTGGTGTTTCCCAAAACACATCTGCCATGATGTAGGAACTGAGAGTCTGATGAGGACAGATAAAGAGAAAAAGATTTCGGATGGATAGGTTGATGGAAAAAGGAACAGTCCGATGGATGGGGTTAATGATGGATTAATAGATAGATGGATGGGTGGATGGATGATGGATAATTTGTTAGGTGGATGGGTGATTGATGGGTGGATTGATGGATGGATGCATGCATGCATGAGTCGATAGATTGGTGGAAAAAGATGGACAAACAAACCAAAAAGATGGTTGATGAATGGATGGATAGGTATATTGATAGGGTGATGGATTAATGGATGGATGGATGAGGTCATGAGTGAATGGGTTAGTGGATGGATGGAATTGATGGTGGAATAATAGATGAATAGGCTTGTGGAAGGATTACTGCATGGGTTGATGAATGGATTCACGCATGGCTGGATGGATACATGGATATGTTGATGGGTGAATGGATGGATAGATCGATGGATGGATGGATGATAGACGGGGTTATAGTTGAATGGGTTGGTGGATGCATGGATGGATGCATGAGATGATAGATGAGCTAAAAGAATAACTAGCTGATTTCAATGATGGGGTGATGGAAGAATGAATGGATGACAGATGGATGTATGGTTGATAGATGGATGGATGAACACAAAAATAAATCTATATGTAGAGTAAAGCTATATTTGTGGAGATATGAGGGTTCTCTATGCTTCTATTCATTTTACCCCCTTATGTAAGTGTGTGTGTGTGTGTGTTTTCTTACTGTGTGAAACAGTGGGCAGCAGTCAGAACCCATTCCTCATGGATCAATGAGCCACCACACACATGTTGGAAAGGCATAAAAGGAAGCTGTTTGACCTGATGGATACACACAAACACATCCATTATTGTCAGTGAGAGCTAACCAGTAGTGACAAGTAATCATGTCTCATGCTCATTCCCCATTCTCACCTGCATAGACACTTGCCATGGCCAGGAATGAGGTTTAGCCTCCATTCCATTCACAACCCTCATCACAGGGGTAACTGGAGCCACTGCAGGAGTCCCACATTCAACAGGCCAGTCTACGAGGAGAGAAAATAACCTTAGAACATAGAAGAACATATAATACCAAATGTGTAAGGATTGCTAATCTTATATGCTAATCTTATATTTGTTCATATTCCTCAAACATCAATTCTTCATATAGCATAAAAGGTCTATTTTTATAGTGATTTATGTTTACTAGCCCAGATAAGATTCTTTATGTCCAGAATTTCTTGCAACAATTTTGAGATCTGGGATCAAGACAACCATAAGTTCAAACCTGCAAGACATTACACATTTAAACTGGCAAGGTATGGTCAAATAAAATCGCATGATCTTCAACTAAACCGGAGCAAATTCCAATTCCAATAAATTGCTTAACAATATCTGTTGTCTTTTAAATGCTTTTAAAAGTTTAATTCCTAAATAAACGGTTACTATTTCGTTTATACCGCAAAAAATTGCCAATGCTAACATTTTTTATTCATTTAAAAACATAATCTGCTTATTATCCATTTACAGTTGTATTTAATGTTGTGCAACATCCACAATACAAGTTAATTCCTGTTTTCACTTATGTTATAGTTGCTATAAACAGTCATATACTGTATATATAAATATTAGTCACTATAAACGTTATAGTCTCTCTCCATTGAAGTAAAAAAACTATATAAAAGTTACTCACCAATCTTCACGTCGTCCCACGGGTTGGGCGGCAGAGGTGGCAGGGTGGGAAACACACTTGGATCTGTGGTCCAGTAACCACGGAAACCTTTCTCTTGGCGTGCGTCATTGGTGAGGAAGCGCACAGTGGCTTTGTCTCCAGCGATGGTCAGCTTGGGTAGTGCAAATCCACAGAATTGACCTGGGCGATGAAGCATTCCCAAAACAAGGATTAAAGAAGTTCAAATCAGATTTTGTCCAGCAGATGGAGCTCTGACATGCTCTAACATTGCTAAAGGTGAATCAAGAGGTCATTTTCTAGCTAGTGTGATGGGTTTCTATGATGTTAGCTATGATGTTTAAAAAGAAAGATGGACATGGAAAGATAACTAGGCTTCATGAACTTCCTGTCTGAGTGAATTTGGTTCTTTTGATACTCATGATCATGCTTCTGCTCTAACCTTGTGACTTCCCAGCTGCATCAAACACCTCCACATAGTCCACACACTTGCTCAGGATGTTAGCTGCTTGCAGCTCAAAGTGTGTGAAGACAATGTGGAGGCTCTTGGCTGATGGACTGGAGATGCTCCACGTGCAGACAATCTGGTTCGGATACTTATTGGGCCAGTCTGGGGAGACTAGCTCCCCCTGCTGGGTGGTGAACTCTCCACCACAGCCAGCTATATCCACAGGAAAGGAGAGAGAGGATAATGGAGAATTAATCATGGATAAGTTTGTCTCGTATATATGGATTACGTTAATGTGTTCAGCATGTGTGTATGAGAGACTTACTGTTGATATCAGTCGGGTTCACGGCTTTCCAAGTTGCTCTGAATCCCGTGTCCACCACTCTGTTATTGGAGGAGAAACGGACGGTTAGCGTGTCCCCGGCAGAGACCATGTCTGCTGGAGGATATGCACTGCAGTGTGTACCTGAAGGAGAAAATAAAACAAGCACACATTGACAGTTTATTTTATGAGTAGCTCCACTGTGCCATTTAAGTGTCCATGGAACTGATATTTAATGCATATTAATATATTAATGCACATTTAATTATACATCTTTTTGAACTGTACATAATGATAGTATTCATTTTTTTAATTATAGCTGGAGAAATGTTTTTTTTTCTTTTAGAGTCCCTAAATTATATTATAATCTAGCAATTAATGTCCAAAATTCAGATACTGTAATGACTTATGTTTATACTGTAATACCTCTCTGTAACCATGGTGGTTATTTTTTTTATAAGGTGTGACCACTAAATTAATAATATACACAAGTTAATCTAAAAAATATTAATAAATAAAAATAACTAATTAATTATCATTAAAAAAATAACCAAATATAATCATCTCAGCACCTCTGTATTAAGACCCTACTGTATGAATTCATATATATATATATATATATATATATATATATATATATATATATATATATATTTAATTCCCTCTTAATTAATTGAATTAACAATTTAGCATGAACAATTTAGTAGCTGTCATAACTTTCTGATACAATCTTAATTTATATATTATATATTTACTTTATTTACTTGTGGATATATATTTTTGTATATTAATTTTACGTTGCTAACTAAGTGTTTAATATTATTTAAATCTACCCTGTCATACTTTATAAGCAAAATGGCACCATATAAATAAGTAAGATTATAATGAAACATTATATATAGCTCTATTAATGTTTGCTGTATATTTATTACATATTGTTGCTGTTTATTTTTGCCTCATATCTTATATCTAATTTTCCATATAGAGATCTCTTGGATGCATTTATAATAAATGAATATTCTGAGTTCTCTGACGCCTCGCATACCCAGAGGGCTGAGGTGGTCTGAGATGGAGACGCTGTCGCTGAGGCACATCTGGCTCTCCTCTAGTGAGAACGATTCGAAGCGAAGGTGCACGCGTTTGCCTGCAGGTACACGGATGTTCCAGAGACACTGGGCACCACTTTCATAACTCTGAGGGTGATTCATTGAGGCCAACACTCCTGCAGTGCCAGTCTGGTCCATCGGCCCACCACAACCAGAAGCTGTAAAACAACAGCAATAAGCAGAGGAGAGAAAGAGAGGTTATTAAATATTAACTTCTCAACCAGGTAATTAAAGGGAGAAGATACAATATAAGGCAACAGAATAAACTTTATTTAAACCACAGCATTGTTGAATTCTTGATTCCGATTGGTCAAAAGGTGTTGATTAGTTTGCTATAACAGCAGCTCTGACAGTAGTTCTACTACAAATCACATGTCATGAGAACAGTGTTGCTAGGCAACCAGGAATTATGGATGCAGAGCCCAAGCTAGCTAATGGCTCCCAGTTTAGCTAGCTAAATATTTTATATGGATAAAAAAGACGCAGTGGAGGTCTTTATTATTTAAAAATAATATAATAATATTATTTTAAAAGTTTAGTAATAAACCCTTCTTTTGGATGTGTTGTTAAATTACTAAGAAAAGACTCCATATGAATTCAAGTGTACTGTAATTACACTTAGCGAGACTGCATGAGACGAGAGTGAGTCGTTTGTATGGAATTTGCTCCGAAGCATAGAGAATATATCATTAGTATCAGTGTGCAATGCTAACATACTGGTGAGGTGGTAGATATCCTTGCGGATGATGTTCTCGATCCAGGACGTGTAGGCAGACGAGCGAGTGAACACACTGGGCTTTTTGTCCATGATGCACCCGATAGGCCCGAAGCTGGTGATACCGTGGACTTCCCAGGGGGCCGAGGGGTTGTCCTGACACACGAGGGGACCACCCGAGTCTCCCTGTCAATTACAGATAATCAGCTTATACCTTACACATTATAATCATCTCCAGTGTGTGCCTGGTCGCTGGTGTACAGTGTGTAGCATCACTAGTCCCCAGTGTGCACTGTAAGTGTTAATTCAACAAGGATGAACACACAAGTGATCATCACGTCAGCACAATATTTTGGTTTGGCAAATCAACACCTAGGTTCTCTCTGACAATCCTGTGGTTTATACCGAGTCAGCATCAAATATGTCAAAGTAGGTAAAAAAAATTTTTTAAAAACTTTACATTTTGTATATCTCTCACACACAGTATTTTCAGTCACATGATTAGTTAATGTCATATCTAATTTTTTTGGGGGAAAAAAAAAAACAAAAACCAGAACTTTATTACCAAGGTTTTAAAATCCAGATTGGAGTGACTTTCATTTCCACTTTCCAGTAAATGAAATTGATGAATCCAGAAAATGAAAATGCATTATTTCTAGATTACTCTCTTTTAAAAAAAAAAACCAAAAAATCCCCACCATACACGCTTTTAAAAAGCTTTTGAAAACACATCATATTAATTTGCTAATTTAACACTGGTCTGATATTTTTCCTAATTTAATGGTCATCCAGTACTTTGTGTTTTGGCTGTGGCACTGATAAATGTTATACTGAATTTTTATACATAATGTTTTCTAAAACTTACAGTATTAAAGGAAAATAAACGTAAAAATGTTGGACTGCCGTTTGACGCTGCATGACACCAGGGTGGATACACACCTGACACACAGACTTGAGCTCGTCGGGGAGAGTGTATCCACAGCAGATCATCGACGGCTTGACCTGGAACCACCAGTAGTCCATGCGTTTGCAGGTATCAAAGGGAACCACAGGAAGAGCGACCTGGTTCAGAGTCTCCGCCACTTTAGGAGCCATCGAGTTGCCTGAGGGGAAAACAAATGTGTTTTAGCCAGTATAAACTGTAGTACATAGGTGTGTGGTGCCTAAGTGCCTAATTAGAGTGAGAAAGATTTTGGCCGTTTCTGATTAGTTTAGATTTTAAGGGTTCCAAAAAGATAAAGTCTAACAATTCACAATTCACTAAACATATAATAATAAACATATCTTAATTTCCTAAACATTTAATAATATACACTTTTAATCATTTATAACTAGCAATCAGTTGGAATACCATAACAACCACCTAGCAACCACCTGGAATACCATAGCAACCTCTTAGCAACACTCTAGCAATCTGCTTAAATACCATATCAAAAGCCTAACATTTTGCCAGGGTGTTGCTAAGTATTGCTAAGTAGCAACCACCTAGCAACACCATAATAACCACCTGGAATACCATAGCAACCACTTAGCAACACTCTAGTAATCTGCTTGATACCTTAACAACTTCCTAGTTTTTGCCAGGGTGTTGCTAAGTAGCAACCACCTATCAACCACCTGGAATACAATAGCAACCACTCAGCAACACTCTAGTAATCTGCTTGATACCATAACAACTGCCTAACTTTTTGCCAGGGTGTTGCTCAGTGTTGCTAAGTAAAAAACACCTAGCTAGTAACCACCTGGAATACCATAGCAACCACTTAGCAACACTCTAGCAAACTGTTGGACTACCATAACAGCTGCCTAACTTTTTGCCAGGCTTTTGCTAAATGGTTGCTATGGTATTCCAGGTGGTTACTATGGTGTTGCTAGGTGGTTGCTGTGGTAGTTGAGGTTCTTGCTAGAGTGTTGTTAAAATAAAGCCATTTCTAACATTTCTTAATTGACTAAACATTTAATAATAATGATCATTTTTTATTTACTTAGACCTGTTCCTTGGTAAGCTCTTTTTACAATATTTAAAATGTGGCAATTTAAACAAAAACACTAAAATATGGGATAATCAAAAGCTCGACTCAGCAGTGTATGTGCATGCAAAAACACACAGACCCACACTCATCCTCCAGTTTCTACAAACAGTAGAAAAGAGATAACTGTCATAATGCACACAAAAGGCAGCATTATAAACAACTGGACAGGCCACACCCACAAACAAACAAACAAACAAACAAACCTGGAGAAACATGCTAATGCGACTGCAAGGTAATTTAGCAACTAGCATACAGTAGCTAGTTAATGCTTGAGACAAATATTTGCCTAACTAATTTCTTTAGACAATTCCTGCACAGACCAACATTATTTTTTAAAGCAGTAAAATAAAACTTTTATGCAAATTCTTATACATAAAATGTGTAAACACTTTTGAACTTAACTATACAATCCCTTGCATAAGTATTCACCTCATTTTGTAGTGTTACATCCTGGAACTACAATTCCAACTGGAATACTATAGCGACCACTTAGCACCACCCTAGCAATCAGTTAGAATACAAGAGCAACCGCCTAACTTTTTGCTAGGTTGTTGCTAAGTGGTTACTATGGTATTGCAGGTGGTTACTACGGAATTGCTAGGTAGTTGCTATGGTAGTCCCTAAAATACATCCATTTCTAACATTTCTTGAGTACCACAAAGCTTACGAATTTAATTATACAGTGTCTTGCATAAGTATTCACCCCCTTTGAACATTTCCACATTTTGTAATACAATCTGTAACTGAATGGACTCTTTTTTTAGGATTATATGATGATATTGAAATGAGGTGAAATTAGGTGAAAAATCAGTTTACAAAATAAAATTTGTAAAAGTTGTGATTGCAAAAGTATTCACACCCATTGCTATGATTTAGTTCTGGTGCAACCAGTTGACAACTAATCACATAAGTCACATAATTAGTTGAAGTCACATAATTAGTTGAATGGATTTGACCTGTGTGCAGTTAAAGTGTCATGTGATCGCAATATCAATAGCTTGTTCCTGGAATGCCCCAGAGTTTAGAGAAGGCCTTCCACCAAACCAGGTGACCAGGTAAAGAGAGTGTTAATTAGAGAAACAACAAAGACAGTAACAAGTCTTTGGGGCATGTGGTAGCTCAGGGGTTACGACGTTGGACTTCTGATCGGAAGGTTGAGAGTTCAAATCCCAGTACCACGAAGCTGACACTGCTGGGCCCTTGAGCAAGGCCCTTAACCCTCAACTGCTCAGTTATATAAATGAGATAATTGTAAGTCGCTCTGGATAAGGGCGTCTGCCAAATGCCATAAATGTAAAATCCCTGCATTTAGGGGGACTGTACATTATGTCCATAGACAGCCATTTATTCTACAGCTCACACAGTTAAAAGTAAGTCAGCTACATGACTTTACCTCACTCTGTAAATGATGCAATCGGCTATGTAAGGATTTATCAGCCCAAATGCATCAACACCTGATAACCAGCGGATGGCACTGTATTCCTTTCAGAAATCATATACACGAGACAACTGGAGGGGAAAAAAAAAACCACTCTGCTCTGTGATCATACCATGACTGGCCATCGGTGAATAAATATCAATTCAATTCAGATTTGGGCTGAGCCCAAACCCTCATTTGCAGTGACACTGTGTTAGCATTAGCATAAACAAAGCAGGTCTCATCTCACCTGTTTCATCTCCCCAGCCTGTAGCGTAGCATTTCTTTCCTCCTGGAAGCATCTCCTCGACTGAGGGCATGCAAGCGAAGTCGATGTGCTCAGTAGGGGTGACCTCTCCGTCCAGGCGCACCAGGGCGATGTCGAACTCCACACTGGGCACTGTGGGATATTTGAAGCTTTCGTGGAGATAGATGCCTAGAACTCCGTAGCACTGCTCGCCTGGCTCTGTCTGGGTCAGGTTGTGTTTGCCCAGGCACATCTGCCATCTCTGAAGCTCATCTGCGTACCTGAAGAGAGATGTGCAATGTTATATATGTACATGAATAAACATAAGGAAGATATACACACCCTTGCATGCATGAACATACATATAGATGCACTGTATGTGTACACAAATAAATACACAGACATCAGAAATACATATATACATGTATGCACATTACCACACATCAGTTATGTTTATTGAAATCTGCAAAATTCAGTCCTGTAGACTTTCCTGTGATGGAAAACCCACACTGACACTGGAGACTCCTTCCATAAATATTAAATCTCCTTACAGAAATCTTCATCATACCAGCAGTTACATATTCTTCTTTGTAAAATAACAACATATTAAAAAAAAAAAAGTTTATTATTAGACTTAGATTCCATAGCACCATACAAGTTCCTGTGTATTAGCTGTTACTATAGAAACAATAACATATTAGAACATTAATATAAATTTCTGACTTGAATTATAGCCAGCACTACTGTTGGATCTGCTGTTATACAAAATGAATTAACACCTTCTGACCAATCAGACCAAAATACTTTAGCTAACTGCTAGCTACTTCATTTAAAGTAGTAGCGACACTACCACCTTGCTACTGCTAAATGTAGTGAAATTAGCAATTAGTACCAGGGAGCTAGGCTAACACACAGACAAGCAACCGACTTTTGTATACTGTCAACTTTTCAGTTTTTGGCACCTTTTGCTATTTTGCTTGCACGTACTACTACTGTTTTAATCTTTTGTCCCTTTTTTATAGATAATGGAGTGTCAGAAAGTGTTAAACATCACATAAACACGTCTGTTTTTTGACGTGGTCTGAGGTCAACTGGAGGCTGTAAGCTCCAACACACTACACTGAAAATGGCTACCAGATGGCTAACAGGCTAAATGGGGATATTAGTGATACCTGATGAAGCAGTGTGCAGCAGTCAAAACCCAATTCTTATGGATGAGAGTGCCACCACATGTGTGGAGGAACGTAGGCGTGGGAAAAGATTCGGGCCAAACCTTTAAACAAACAGACACATAACATCTTTTATAATATATAATGTACAAGATTGCATTAGCACAGCTGCCTTCGTAAACTTACAGCAGCTATGGGATTCTATTAGAAGTGAATTATTCACATGCATGATTATTTATGGTGAATAAATTATTGATATTTTCTCACAGCACTGGCGTGAGATAAGTTAGAGACTGAAGCCTGGTGGAGGATGTAGTTAAGAATAATGAATATCTTGCTCTGGTGGGGTGACTTAACTACTACACATGCTCTCGAGAATGAGCTATGGGATGTGATGATGACTCGTAGGTTATCGTTCATTTTAACCGGGGTGATAAGATCGATCTCAAAATATCATTTTAGATTTTTTTTTTTTTACAGACTGTTGTCTTGCTCTTTTGTTCAATGCTGTCTCACTGATATTAGCATGTGCATAGCTCATAGCACTTCAAATGGATTAAACAGGAATTGCAAATGGGAATTTGAATCACCATTTTACTATCGATTTACAAAAAATCTGTCATTTTTAAATGATTTTATTCCTTCTTCTTAGTTATTCTCAAATTTAATTGTTATATAACCGCTTTCTATTTAAACAAGCACTATATTCTGGACTCGAAACGAAAAGCTGTTTTTTAAATTGAAGTGCTATAATAATAATAATAATAATAATAATAATAATAACTAGTTGTAGTAGTAGTAGTAGTGGTATAAGTAGTAGTAATTTAAGTGGAGGTTAGAAAAATCATTTGTATTTTCTGCTTTTGTTTGTATACGTTTCTGAAAATAATAACTCTAAAGTTTCCAGGAAGTAAAACAGTAAAAATACCAGACATTCTGCTTTAATGGAAATCTGCTTGTCTCACAACATTGATGCTATGTTGTATCTTAAATCTGCTAAATAATCATTCTCTAATCCTTTTCTGCTGATTATCTCAGTCCGTCAGGAGTGATTTATGACTAGTCACTCCAGCTTATCTGTGTTCAGTATCACAGTGTCTCTGAGACATGTTATCGTGTATGCTGAAGAAGTCTGCAGAGGAAGTGTGAGGTGTATGTGGGCGGATGGGGCGAAGACTTTTGGCTGTACCTGCATGGACACTTGCCAGGGCCAGGAGTGAGGTTTGGCCTGTTCGCCATTCACTATGCGAGTGTTCACCATGGGAGGAACCTTCGGCCTTCCGCACGTCTCCGGCCAGTCTGTAGGAGAGCGGTGAGGAGAAGGTGGGGGGTAAATGTCAGATTTAAGGGTTTCTTTTTCCTCAGTAGTCTCTCCATCATTGTTTATATGACAGAATTGTGATATGAAAGGCACAGTATTGTTACTGTGGACAGAATACTGTTCTATTCATGTAGACACCATTGTTGGGCGGTGTTCAGATGTTCCAGGATGGAGGTTGCCACATTAGTAAAGTATCGTAAAATAGTTATATTTTAATGTGATGCTGCTGTTTTATTCTCTCCTATAATCTGGCAACAATTATAATCTTTTTACTGTAGTAATGAATGGCATCACTTTTTAACCATTCCCTCCTATCTCACACGTATGTTCGAAGATAAGCAAAGAAACCAAAATTTCTCAGAATCAGCAAGAAACTTTATTACAAAGGCAAACCTAAGCAATAAAGGAGCTCGGTCTCACATTTAATATATGTAAACATCCATGATACAAGCTAGTTCCTGTTATCACTTATGTTAGAGCAGCTATAAACATTTGATTCCTCACCAGTTGTTTATAAGATTTTAAAAAATGCAGCTTATCTTATTACCCCCCCAAAAAAAACGGAGAGCACAAAGTCCTCCATACTGAAGATTTCCCAAGAAAGGCGGAAAACTTGCTTACAATGCACTGACACTGGAGACTCCTTCCAAAAATGTTCATTGAGCATCTTACAGAAAACTTCACCATATCAACCAATTTTTTTTGTTAAATAGTAACACTTTTTTTTTTTCTTTTTATTAGCTTCAGACTATGTGTAAAAGTCCCTGTGAAAGCTGAATGTGTATAGAAACAATAACACATTAGAATAAACGCATTAATATAAACCTGTGATGTGCCTTGCAGCCAGAACTACTCTTATAGGTACGTGATAGGGTTATGTGATTAAATGGTAAGGCACTCATTATGATATAAGTTTTTGTCCCATAAGAGCAACACTGTGCTACAGTCACTCTTCTAAAACAATGCTGATCAGTTTGCTAAGGTTTTGGCCAGACTCAGATCATTTACGTTGTACGTTTATTTAATCACCTTGAACAGAATGAGGTGGGAATCTAGGATCCTTTTTTTTCTTACAAAGACCTTTTCTCAAGGTAGCTTTCATTCTTTCTAAGTGATTCAACCTGATACTGAACTGCAGGTCCATTCGCATACTAAATAGCCTACTGCTAAATGAAAATAAAATGAAAAGAAAATCATTATAGAAACACTGATAAATCACTAAGACTTTGTTGCTGCACTAACAGCACTAAAGACTAACTGGATTGTATTTGACATCACTGTGTGTGGATTATAGCCTGCTTTTAGTATGTCCTGCAGCTGTTTCTGGAGCTCACACACACGAAGACAAAGCAGATTTTTTTTTTTTTTTTTTTGCATTTTTTCCCCCCAGTATTTGTCAAAGATGCCGTTTTCCTGATGACGACCAGCCAGAAGGTCAAAACTGTCATATTCCTATCACATTTTGGCCCTATAAAGGTATAAAAACATGGCTACACACACACACACACAATGCTATGCTATGCTGCACTTCCCACGAACCCAAACCTTCACCCTAACCTCAGTACGCTAAATGAAATCTTTGCACTCTTTCAGTTTATTTTGTTTTAATAAAAGCTGCAGTCTTTCTGCATGGGGACTAGCCAAATATCCCCACAAGGTCAACACTGTTAAATATTCCTACCACTATGGGGACACTAGGAAGAAATAATAAACAGCCTTACACATACAAACACACACACACACCCACACACACACACACACACACACAAAATGAGTCAACAAGGCCACCTGAGACCATGCAGAGCCAACTCTGACACACTCGAAACACACCACAGCACTAAAACAGCTGCTGAATCCCTACAGGGCTAAACTCAGCATTGCAACGAGGACACACACCTTTTCTTCATGTCTGGATGTTGTTTTGCTGAGGGGCGTCTTGACCTTAGATGTATATATACAAACTTGAATGTTTGAATAATTGTATATGATGTTAAGGCGTTATTACATTCATTACCTGTACCCACTTACTCTTTTTAGTCATATATGTATGCATTCACTGAAGCTGTTTGGTAGTACCTGTGTTATTTCTTAGAGTTAAGTGCTTAGCTATACCCACTTTAATATTAATTACCATATACTATGCAACAAGTATTAATTAAATTAACATTAATTAGAGGTTAATGTTAAAGAGATACCGTGACACTGCATAATGAGACTCATGTAGCATCATGTCTTAGATATTTCCATGTAAACAATACAAGAACATTACCAACTGATGGTACACTTGTGTGAATGAACTTATAAAATGTCAATGAGCACAATGCTGTTTACATAATGACCTTTTTATTTTAATTAAAACTCACACAAAGGAATAGCTTAAACCTGGAAACCTAGTCCTTCATAAGGACTACATTTAATTTTAAATGCCAAGGCCCTGATTTACTAAGATAAATTGGATGTCTTAGATAAATTCCATGCCAAAACAATAAATGTGTCACGGGTGAATTACATCATGTGCAAAATAGTGGGAGGAGTCGTTATATAAATTAGGTTGCCAAAAATGTGTTGACAAAAATAAATATTCATTGAGATGATGAAATTTTCTGCAAGGAGAGATTTAGTTAATAATTATGGAAGGAGTCCCCAGTGTCAGTGCTTTGTAACTGTCAGTAGTTTTTCCACCACAAGAAAGACTTTCTTCTATGTGCTATGTTGTTTCTCAGTAATATGACAAGCTCCTTTTATTGTTTATCATCTTTAAAAAAAAAAACAGGCTAATGAGGGAACTGTTTATAGCTGCTATAATGTAAGTGATAACAAGAACTAACTTGTTACATGGATGTTCCACAACATTAAATGTAACTATAAACTGATTAAAAAAAGTAAAACCTAGCATTCTTTATTCATTAAAAAATTGCAAATTGCTGTAGTATCTAAGAAATTAAGACTTCAGGATGTGCTTCAGACAGTAACTCACAACACAACAATAACAACAGCACAACCCTAAGTGTTTTATTATTCATGTAAATGGTATAATTTTATGCGATCGCCATTCACAAAGTGACTTTCAGGCTAAATTAATCTACTTGCTTAGATGTAGTATGTAGAAACAACCCAAATTGCCTATTAATTAAGGCAAGTACACAAAGATAGAGAACACATTTGATGATTTTTGCAGTATATAAGATATGAAATAAACAATCTTGATGGGGATTAATAATGCAAAATGTTTTGTTTTCAATTTTAAATCAGGGTATTTATATCTATAGTGCAGGATGTATAGGAAACATGGCCTTTTTTAACATAATAATGCACCAACATGCACCTAATCTTTTCTTCTGTTTCTCTTTATCTTTTTGTTCAAGGATAAATGATGCAACAACCTGTAACTCAGCAAGAAACAACTCACAAGCTCATTATCTAGTTACTCCTGGCCTCTTAAAACTATGTATAAAACGTGTGATTCCTGAGTGGATCACACTTTTTATACAAATATCTTCAAATACCTTCAGATTAAAACTGGAGACTCCTTCCATAAATGTTAAATAAAACTCAAACTCCTCACAGAAAACTATGCTACAGTATATCAACAATTATTTTTCTTTGTTAAATAAAAGCACATTGTTTATTAGTAGTATTAGATTATTTAGAGAGACTGCCATACAAGTTGTGACTATAGAAACGATTATATTTTAAAACCGAGCACATTAATATAAGCCTGTGATTTGAACTACAGCTAGCACCACTGTCAAAAATTTGGTGTTATAGAAAAATGAATCCACACCTTCTGACCAATACGATTTCTTCTCACTCTTGCATAAAACGCATCAATGTGAATGAAACGGTGTTAGTCATACCGATAGGGATGTCGTCCCATGGGTTTGGTGGTACAGGCGCTTCAGTGGGAGCAGGCAGTGTGGGATCTGTGCTCCAGTACGCTCTGAATCCTTTCTCTTCCTTGAAGAGGTCAGTATGGAAACGCATTACCAGCTCGTTTCCTGTCGTCTTGATCACGGGGGGGAGTTTGTCACCACAGTAAGGCCCTGTAGCGGCACGAACACGCACATCAGTGAGAAAAACTTTAGCAGATGAAGATTTTAAACAGAGATATGTACTGTACAAGTTTCGCTTCAGTTACACGAAATAGAAGTAATCATGAATATAATAAGTACCATCCTTCTTTTATTTCTTCTATTCCTTTTATGCCATATTTTATTACATCATATGAAGTAGATAAAACAGACAAGTGGTATTATTGTGCTTCGCTCTACTAATATTCTTCTAATATTCACTCTAAGAAAAAAAGTGTTTCTTCATAGATATTACCTGAGTATATGTCTTGTTTTGCCTCTCCTACCTTTGTGTATGTATCATTTTGTCTTATTTACCTGTATGAATGACTTGTTTTGTCTAGTTTCCAACAAGGAGAAGCTTTAAGGACTCTTGACCTTAACCTTATTTTCAAAAATGTAAATTTCATAAAAATACCCACTACATGTATTGGTCAAATTTATGCCATGCAATTTAATTTTTCAAAATTGTGATTAAAAATAACAGTCTTCGTTATACTCCTAACAAAGCATTAAAAAACTATTAAAAGTCAAATTGATCTTTGTCGAATTTTTCTTGAAATATTGAATTTATTTTTGTTTTTTACTCTTGTAAATGTAAATCCAAATATTTATAAAAATTATATAAAGCATAGTCTCACAAAATAAAGGCCAGTCATCAAATGAAACTTGCTAATCCATATTAATCAATTCCATTATTATTATTATTATTATTATTATTATTATTATTATTAATACAACAGTAGGCAGTGAAATCAATGCTTACCATATTTTTTAGCGGTGCCATGTGCTCCATCGTAAATGACCACGTTGTCAAGGCAGGGGCTGAACAAGTTGCCCACTGCCTCTAAGTCAAAGTGGGTGAATGTCAGTGTGATGGTTTTGCCCTCAGGCACCTGCACCCTCCACATACACTCTCTGTTGGGGGCGTAGTTCATGGGCCAGTTGTCAGACTTGATGACTCCCGTCTCCTCGCTAGAGAAACCACCACAACCTTGGATTTCTAAAGGGGGTGGGGGGTATAGGGAGAGACAAAGGATTGGGGATTTAATGTGGTGTGAGAGTGAAATGTGAAGTGTGAAGTGTGTAATAAAACACAGATAACACATCAACCAGTCTGGAACAAGCCTACACTGTTCCCAATATCAGGTTAAGAAAAAAGTAGCAGAAGATACCAGAAAATGATTGAAAAGAGACAAATCACACAAGTGAAAAATTTATCCTTAAAATGATATTGAATTGAATTAAGGAAGCCTTAATCATTACGTTATTTCTTATAGTGATCCGTAGAATGAAGAGTGAAAGTACAGTGTGATATCAGTGAAACTGAGCACATGTAGTTACGTACATACATTCCTTCTGAATAGAACTACAAAAAAATATCGGCTATAATCATAGCATGATATCAGCACCCACTGACACGACTGCTGATATTTCTATCCTGAACAGGAGACAGAGGTGGGAGGAAGTAATCGTCTCTTTATTTAGACATATCAAATATTCAAGGTGGATATATGGAACACGGGGTGAGATGATAGGCGAACACGATCATAAAAATCATATCCATATTCATAACACACTGAACAGGCAAGCTAAGGTCAAGCAAAGAGCAGAAAGTACAGCGCTAGGAACTAGAAACATTAAAATATAGAAATGAAGAACAGCTAGAAGCTGCAGAGACATGACTTACAATTGCCCTGGGGAATATATAACACTTTACAAACCAAAAACAAGCAAAATGAGATATGAGAAATGAGTTAAATGTGACAAAACAAGATATATATACAAGTAAATAAGGCAAAAAGTGACATATATATATGGAAAATGACAAGCCATATACACAAATAAATGGACAAAAAGATACATATACACAGGTAAACAAGATAAAATGTGGTATATGCAAAGACAATAGGAGACACACACACAGGTAAATGAGACAAAACAAGATATACACAGAGACTAAAGGAGACTTACACTCAGGTAAACAAGACAAAATGACCCAGACATGTAAAGAAGACATAAGACATACACACAGATTAATGAGACACAATGGGACATACACATATGTACATGAAAGAAAGGAGCCCAGAGGTAATATCAAAGGTTATGTAGATTGCTTTTTAATGCATTCACATCCCACATAAACATACAGGTTTTCATCCTGTTAATGCTGTAGGAAAAACGTACACACACTGTCCCATATTAAAATTCGATTGTAAGTTAATATTAATTACGCTCATTAAATGAACTCCCCAAGAGGAAAAATATATCCTCTGAAAATGTGGTGGTTAAATTTGAACTGAAATAAAGTGGGAACACACTCACCAAAACTGGACAGTTAAAGAGATATCATAGAAACATCGCCTGATCCTTTTGGAATCTTTAAGCTCCAGTTTCTGTGAGCCTGTTCTCACTGTAGCCTCAGAATCCTGTTCTTGGCTGACAGGAGTGGGACCTGATGTGCTCTCCTGCTGTTGTAACCCATCTGCTTCATGGTTCAAACTGTTGTGCATTATGAGATGCTTTTCTGCTCACCATGGTTGTAAAGAGTGGTTATTTTAGTTACTATAGCCTTCTTTTCAGCTCAGGCCAGTCTGGCCATCATTGGATGTTTGTTTGTTTGTTTTTGTTTGCTTGCTTCCTTTTTTCTTTCTTTCTGTCTTTCTTTCTTTCTTTCTTAGTAGCAGTAATAGTCATAATAGTAGTAGTAGTAATAGTAAGTACAATAGCCTAGTAACAATAACTCATATATGATTTTATATATATATATATATATATATATATATATATATATATATATATATATATATATATATATATATATA
>CM075005.1:5694707-5718631 GCA_037576675.1 Pangasius sanitwongsei | reverse complement strand
TGACAGTCAAAGTCTCCAGAAGAACTGTGGCTGCTTCTGCAAGATGCTCAGTAACACTTACAGCTCATTTCCTTACACAACTGCACACACTGTACCTGAGACTACTATTCACATCAGGATTGTCACACCAAATATTGACTTTGTTTCATTTATTACTATTTACTGCTCTTTATAGTATTTTTTAAATGTAGAAACATTTAGTTTCATTATTTTTGAAGGCATCTTTGTTCTACAGGATTTCTTTGCATGTGTCTAAGACTTTTGCACAGTACTATATATGATGACAAGGCTAACTGATGCTGTCTAAGGTGACTCACCAAGTTTGGGAGCACTGACGCCATCTGAACGACCTTCGAAGACATCTACATAGTCAGTGCAGGAGTCTGGGACCAGGTCAAAGGCCAGGAATGTCAGTCGAACCTTCTCTCCATGAGGGACTGTTATCCTCCACTGGGGAATTAAAACACAGTAGAATTCAATTCTTGATTTATTTCCCTGAGTTTATCTTTTAGACACCAAAAACACTGAATGAAACCAAGAAATCCTGAAGTGGTCCAACACTTATCTGATCTAAAAGAACATTGCTGTAAGTAATCAACCTTTATTATTCTAAGGTATGGTGGGCAATTCCATGCCCCTATAATATATTAGTGTAACTGTTTAACCTTATTTTCAATGTATAATTACTGGGTAAGGAAGCTTTGGGAATGTAAAGTAAGTTAAATGTACTAATGTCCATTATACCACAAAATTCTTGAATTCTCGAATCTGATTGGTCAGAAGGTGATATGGTGATAATCACTGACATGGTGAAGTTTTTGTAAGGAGCCGTTTATTTAACATTATGGAATGAGTCTTTTCTGCCAGCAGAAAGTCTTTTGGACTTACCAATTTCTCTGTAACATGACAAGCATTTTGTTGGCAAATTGACATGATATTAGATGAATAAAATGCTTTGGGACGTGCTGTTATAGGAAATAATCCACTTTGGAGTGGAAACATATTACAACAGCCAATTGTGGATTACTTTCTTATAACAAGAATAAAATATTCTGTTCCTTACATGATAATAGACATGTATTGCGTTTAAATCAGACATAGCTATAAAATTAAAGCAAGCATAAGACAAAGCAAAAACTATTAATGAATAACAGAGTGAAACTGCCAGTCCTGAAATCTAGTCATTACCTGGAAATGACATAATTTACTCACTCAAGGATCAAAGCTTTAAATCTTTAAATTGTTAATGTGTAAGCTCTGTAGCATTCTATAGCATAGTAGAAGATTATTAACCATACTATCAGTTCTGCTGAGGAAGCACATTGTGTACAGTAAATGTTACACACAGAACATAGAAACTTGCTCCCAGTTTCGCTCATTTGGTATCAAATGGTAGTATTTTCCTTGTCTAACATACCTGATTCAACTCAACTGTTCATCATCAAACTCTTCATGAGGTTAAAAGGGCTGTGATAACGTCTAATAACAATGAAACACCATGAACGTTTTTCAATCCAGTGACTGTATCTTGCTCCAAAATGCCCATTCTGTTTAAAAATGAAAATAGACAGAAGTGTGGAGTGTGTGCCAATCAGAGGCAGCCTTCGATTCTGAATGTATAATACATATCAATTGCTACCTTGGTGGTGGGTGAAGTGTCTGAGGCTGTGACTATACCATGCTCAGTGCTCAGGTCTAACTAATTTGTCTTGTCTTGTGGCACGTGAAGGCGTTCATTAGTGCCAGTTCATTTGAATCTGTCATGCTAAGCTAAGTTGACAGAATTTACTTTGACAGCAGAGATGGATGGCCCTGATCTGGTGATGTGACCATGAACTGGAACTGGAATAAGTTAGAAATCCTCCAGTCCCAGATGCAGAATATTTTAGAAACAGTGTTAAGCAAGATATCCTATGTGCAGGTATTACCTGTGGAAATCATTTTGTTATGCTAGAAATGCGAAATTTTAAGCACTTTTTGAGACACTATGCAAACTGGAACCTGTATTTTATAGTGATGTTAGCAATATTCCAAACTAGCTATGTGTTAGCATGTTATATACCTTACCATTATGCTAGAAAATGTCCATCCATTTTCTCAGCTAAATATTTAAATAATAATTGAACAAGATAGAGGATTTCCAACCGGTTGTGATGCAGCTCATCCTGAAGTTTTTATTCCTCTTACAGCACAATAATTAATTTAGTTATTAAAGAATGACATGTCGTACATTTTATCCATTTGTAGCTACCTTTAATGTTGTGGAACATCCACAAACAAGTTCATTGCTGTTGTCATTTATGTTATAAATGTTATAAGAAAGAAATAAGAAAAAAGGAAAGAAAGAAAAATGTAGCTTAACAATAAAGCACAAAACCCTCCTTCCTATGCTGGAAAATGTAAAGTTACAGCTTTACCTCTGACTGTTACAAACCACTAACACTGGAGACTCCTTCCATAAATGTTAGATAAACGGTCCATCAAAGAAATCCTAACTACAACGAATCAGCTCCTACACTTTTTACACCAGACAACGCTCTGTGTAAGCAGTTACTATAGGAACGATAACGTATTAGCAAGAACGCATGAACACCATGTGAACTGGAACCCATGTTTCCGATCAATGTTAGCGATATTTCTTAGCATGCTATTTGACTAATCAGTATGCTAGAAAAGGTTGACCCCGTTTCTAAGCTAAATGTTTAATTAGATATTAAACAAGGTAGAGGATTGGCTTAGCTCTAAACGTTGAGCTGTATGCAGGAAATTTCCAAACTGTACTGTATTTACTTCATTGTTGAAGCAAAGTGATGTGTATAAATAACAGCAAATTCATTTTCACTGAAGAGTTTGCTTCATTACTGGTTGTACACAGAGCAGATGCTCGGTCTTTGCTGCTAGTGAAAGTGCCGACATGTCCTGCTCAGGGCCGTGACAACAGCGATCTGTCTGCATACAACAGACTTCACCTGGGAATTGAACATGCCGCTCAATGATTGCTGGCCCATTACCTTAATCGCTAAACCAATCTGCCTTCCACACACACACACACACACACACAGTCTCTCTTTTTCCCTCTCTCACTCTTAGCTACCTCACGCACACAAGAATTACCATCCAATTATAAACCCAGTGACTGCAATAGTGATTCTGATAATCCTGCTTTGTATGCGCCCTTATGTTGCCATGCATCCGTCTGTTGTGTTGCAGCTTGACAGACTGACTGCAGATTAGCCGACGTGGGCTCAACGCCCGGCCAGATGGAGCCACGGAGCAGCAGAGAGGCTCCCGAGGATCCAAACTCCATAATCAAACAAGCTCATGTCACAGTCGCCTCAGAGGATGGGTTTTTTTTTTTGTTTTTTTTTTGCTTGAGGAAATGTGACTGAAATAGCTAATCACTTTCACACTTCACTGCCAATATCCACAATATTACAGTGACCAGTACAAGGATGAAGGCACGGTTCCACAGAGGTTCCAGAACCTTCGGAGGAAATAAAGTCTCTTGAATAAGAACTACAGTGTTTTAGCAAAAGTTTGCATTCATACCATACTACAGGAATTGTGACTATTAGCTAAAATAACAGACACATATTGCACTAATATAACATTTTAGCATGTAGCAAAAAATGCACAGCAATGAAGCTAACATGGAGAAGGTTGAGTTTGAAGTTGTGTTACTGTTTGTTTGTTTGTTTTTAAATCCAATATTAATATTATTCAAGGTTTTTAAACCAACTGCATGCAAGGTTGCCTTGGACCTTTTTGGCTGCAGGCAATGCTCCATCTGGACTCGTGAGCCAATAAACAGTTATTCGATTTGAAGGGAAAAAACAAGCTAAGGGGAGTGCTGCTATAGGAAAGTAAGCAACAATGTGGTGGTGTAATGGCAAGCAGAGTTACTGTTCCTACCTGAAAGTTCACTATTTTCCTATAGTACCATGTCTTGAAGTGTTTCAGTAACAAGGGTTACATTTTATTTATTAAAGAATGTCACTTTTTTTTTTTTTACTTTATAATCCATTTACAGCATGTTTAATGCTGTGGTATGTCTACAAAAGAAGCTAATTCCTGTTATCACTTGTAACTTATAGTTATAAACCCTCACCGGTCTCTTTTTTTTCTCTTAAAGTTAATAAGAAAAAAAGCAATTTGTCATGTTACTGAGATACGCAAAGCTTTCCTTCCTGAAAACTTTACAGCTTTGCTTCTGACTGTTACAAAGCACTAACACTGGAGACTCCTTCCACAAAAGTTAAACAAACATCTCCTCACAGAAAACTTCACCATATCAGCAATTCCACACTTTTAAAATCAATTTATGTGGAACGTCATTCGTACAAGTCCCTGTGTAAGTTGTTACTATAGAAACAATACTATATTAAAATGAGTGCATTAATACCAACTTGTGATTTGCCTTACAGCTGGAACTACTATCAGAGCCGCTGTTATAGAAAATTAATCAACACCTTCTGACCAATAAGAATTGAGACTTCAGACCACATGACAAGACGTTTACCTTATATAGCAAATGTCATGGTAAGCATGTCTATTGTTATGTACTATCTTGTTTGTTGTTTATTTATTTTTAGGAGTAGGAACTAAAAGGTTCCTGATAAGGTTTTAGGTTCCTGCACATTCATGAACAGTTTACGCCAACATCATGGCTGTTCGTGTTACTCCTACATTAAGGATAGAGCCACAAAGAGATTTAGAGAGAAAACCAAAGATGGAAATGAGTGAAAAAGAAACAAAGGATCTGAGCATACCTGGTACACCACACCGTTCTCATAGTTCTTCTCCGGGAAGCCGGGGGTCATCAGCTCCCCATGGTCACCTTGCAGAATGCCACCAGCTCCAACAATATCTACAAGGAGGGGAAGAGGGTGGTTCAGAAAGTGGGACAGCTGGATGATGCCCCGGAGATATCGAGCTCTACATGTACTCATGCTGTCAGATCTTGACACACTTCTACTGCTGTGGTTCCTCTCACCCTCCGAGCCTGCCTGATTCATCCTGATGCTCTACTTCTGCCCTTCTGATTCATTTTTGCTGTTGGTCCCACATGGATACCCTAAAGTTTAGCATTCCCCAAAACCAGACTCACCCTTGCTTCAGTAGACAATCTCATCTGGATACTGTCGATTTATATCTAAGAACTGTTGCTGTAATCATAAAGACTGTCCTGTGCTCATATTCACAATCCATTCATACTGAGCAACACAGTACTATTCATCTCTACTCTTCTACACCTGTATACTGTAATGATTTATAATCCTACTATCCAATGTCACCCAGAATATGATGGGCTCCTGCCTGAGTCAAGGTTTGTTCCTCATGTCATCTCAGGAAGTATTTTTCTTGCCTCTGGCTTCTTTGTTAAGGATCTAAATCAGAAATCCAGAAAGCTGCCTGAGAGAATGTCTATTGTTAAAAATGCTATACAAATAGAAATGAATTCAGTTGAGATATTAGGAATCCTGACTCCCTTCTGCATCACTGATGCAGCTGCTGGTTTTCTAGGTCAAATACATAGAAGCACACATCACACTCCCTCAATCCGCATGCTGAACAGAGTACAATTATTTTATTCTCATTATCACTCTGACATAAAATCATTCCAAATGCAATCAGGTGAAGCTTATATGTTATAGAAGCACCCTTTATTTTGTCCCAGCTTGTAAGGAAGCTGAGGTCAGAGCACAGGGTCAGCCATGATACAGCACCCCTGGAGCAGAGGGGCCTTGTGTAAGGGTCCAATACTGTAAGGGCCCAACAGTGGCAGCTTGGCAGTGCTGGAGCATAAACCCCCAACCTTATCCACTGAGCCACACTACCCTGCTCAAAATAACTCCACCCTGGGTACATAATGGGGTCTTCAAGATGGTGCCTAGTATGGCCACCATGTTCCCAGCTCCCAAACAATGTTATTTTTACCACTGTATTTTATTTTGTATATGTATATTTTGTATTTTATTTTTTTCTTTACCTCTACCTATTCTTATTTAACTAACTGCTTTGTTCGAGCACTGCAGCTTAGGAATTTCACTCACTTTTTATCCCTGACTGAACTGAAATATGACAATAAATCTAAATTTAAACTGAATGAGTTATTATCATTCGTGATTAAAAAAACTGGATAAAATGTGTTAGAGCAGACGAAGATGGACCCTGTCTTCGAGCAATAGGTCCTATAAGGGTAAATTGCACTATTATGCAGTTGAGTGAATTTGAATTTGAATTTGAGTAAATATTACATATTATTTTTTAAAATTAATTACCATTAACTGTATTAGGGTCCACAGCACGGTACACAGCTTTGAATCCTTTGTCTGTGTATCTGTCGTTTGTGTCGAAATGCACCATCAAACTGCTTCCCAGTGATACTATCGGCTTAGGCTTGGAATAACCGCAGAATTTCCCTGAAAAAAAAAGGCAGATCTGTGGTAAAGCATATAAATATGGTTCATATTATAAAAATAAACGTACTTTAGGAAATGCAGAAACATTCTGTATAGGGCATTAATAAACCCAAATGGAATTTATTCATTGCTTCAGTCAGAGTTTGTGTCATAAATTTTTTGGGAAAGAGAAAGAAATGGCATGGAACAGATCTAGAGAGGAAAAAGCCACAAAAGAACAAAACTATCAGGGATGTTGCTCTATGACTCATTCAACAATTTAATATGATCTATTGCAACAACGTTAAAATAAAATCCCACTCTCGCAAATCTGAAAGTTTCAGTGAGATGACTCAGTCCTCCTTAAGATGCGGAGGACGGCACCGACTCCAGTTTAGTTAGGATGGATGTTTTAATGTGGAACATTCCATCTGACCCAGAATCCCAAGTGGTTTGTGGTGGGGGACTAATTTCAGGCATGACATCAAAGCGCAATCTTCTTAGCCTTGGAGTCAGGAGGACTGCAGCTGCAGGGCTGGGGGAAGTGTGTGTGTGTGTGTGTGTGTGTGTGTGTGTGGGTCCTAAGTTGGTTAGAGACCGCAATCAATATTTCATAAGTTTTAAATATCCAGAATATTTTTCACAGTATGTCTCTATTAGAGAAACCCCTGAAATTGCTCAGATTTTTTACGGTGAGAGATAAATAGCGTGTTTACTGTAATTGTTTTGCTATTTTTCTAAAATGATTCTAAAAAGAGAATCATCTCAAACCACTTAAGGAAGCATATATAATGCCTAAGCACCACGTACTGAGATTCAGAGCGCAACCTTTGTTGGATCTGATGAATGATATTTGAAGACACAGTGTAATGATCTAGGAGTTGTAAGTGTATTGCAGCATGGCATCATATTTTAATCCTGGGTTTCATACTTATAAAATTATAAATAGATGGTGTATAATATGTGTAACAACCTTGGGAAACCTCTTCACATGGTGAAATACTGGCATTTTTTACTATCTATCTATCTATCTATCTATATATATATACGTATATACATAAATTTAAAGTGAAAAAGGAGAATATTGCCTTTAATATAAGCCATGCTGACTGCGCCTCTGATCAGGGTTATGTCCATTTCTGGCATGTAGCTATCCGACAACATTAGCAAAGCATGATATTCACTGTGCGAGGAAATCACACTTAGCTAACAAGATTTTACACATCTTTACATAGACTGACTGCATTAGTTTAACTGGCTCCTTTAAAAAGCCAAGCCAAGATTAAAAAAAGTTTTGGTGTCAAAATTGCAAGAATTCAGCAGCAGCAACATGCGATGGGTTTTCCCAGACCACCACACTTATACAAATACACTGTATGTCTTTTCAGGCTGTAGCAAACCTCAATATCTGCATTCAAACCAATCTAGCAAGCTACTGTCCTCATCAGAATTCATTCACCTTCACTGTTATAAGGTTACAGTACTGAAATGCTTCAGACTTTATTAAATAGTTACAACTGGATGGGAGAGTGTTAAAATTCCCTTCCAGTATTCATTAATTTGTATAGAATTTGAAAAATATGAACAAATCTATATCTATAGAGTTCTGTAAAGCTGCTTGGTGACAACGTCCATTGTTAAAAGAGCTATATAAATAAAATTTTATTGAACTGAATTGAATAAAAAACAAAAATGAAAAATAAAATAAAATAAAAACAAATTAGTTAAAAAAAATAAAATCAAATAAACATAAATATTGCATGATTAAAAAAATGTCTTTACTCATACTGAAGTGGTGATAAAGTTGGTCTATCAGTAAAAACAAGATTTAATGCTCTGTAATAAAATTCGTATATAATGTATACTGCTGAGTTGGAATAGTGAACCTGCGTGTGTGTGTGATATGTGTGAATGTTAGGATTTGTGGAAACTCCATATTTGAATACTACTCATAATCTTAAGACTGAGCTATAATCCTCAAAGACCTCAGAATTATTTCTTTTTGCAAAATAAACTTGGAACTGCACACCCAGTATCTAAAGACTGTCATGGTCTAAAAACATTGCATTTCCCTCGAAGAGCAAAGACTGATGCACATGAAATCCAATTCACTCAGCACAGCACAGAGCAGCATGTGTAAAAGCCAAGCCTGAAGATGATCGATACACACGGGCGGGTGTTCCCTAGCCTACTGATTTCCTCTCATGCCTCATCTTCACTACTGGAGGGAAAAAACACTCCCCTAAGAAAATTACAGCCTAAAATAAGAAGTTAGGATATTGGGGGATTCTCACCAATGATCCCCAGCTCATCCTGGAGTGTGAGGGCGTCTGCGCTGCATGTGCCTGAGTCCTCCAGAGAGAAGTCTTGGAACCACAAAACGATCACCTGGGGATATAACCACATGCAGGTAGTTTCTCAGACGCTTCAGCTAGTTTAATTAAACAGAAGATGGATAGAGGTTGCGTTCACATTCTCTCGGTCTGTACATTACCTGTTTTCCATATTTCTAATAAAAAAAATTAGACTCACTTTTTTATCACTCAAAAACAAATAATGATGCATTTTCTACTTAGTGCTAATAAGTCCAAGCTCAGAAGGAATGCTTTAAAGGCAAATCGAGACCTTACAAAAGTGCCATCAGACAATTCTCTGAGTTCTATCACAAGGTTTGTCCCTCATTAAGGTCAAAGCCAATACAGTTTTATATATTTTATATAAACTTGTAGTAGAAATGACATGAAAATCCTTTTAGAAATTTGAGCCCTGTGGCAGCAGGGGGCGTGGTCGAATGCTGCTTGTGAATGGAGGGCGGAGTCTGAGGGAAGGGGTGGGTAATTTCATGAATCAGTGTTCACCTGTGTGTGATTACAATTGTTCTATTTATACACTGTGTGTCTTGCAGTGAGGGATGAAATGCATAGCGGAGAGAGAGAGAGAGAGCCAGGGGTGCAGAGGAATGCGACTTTCTCTGACAGCCTCCTGCTGAGCTTGTGTATGCGCATTTGAATTTTGAAGTTTTTGTTGATGCTGAATTATTCCAGTTAACAGAGTGGCTGAGCTGAAAAGCTCCCACAAAAAGCCTAAAATAAATGTAACACTGTCCTCTCTCTCTCTTTCTCTCTCTCTCTCACATGCCTGCCTCCTGAGACCTTATTTTCTTATTCACTTCACATCAACCATCTTGTATCACAGGCAGTTTCATGTAGCTACACCTCTGCTACCAAGAATCCAAAGAGTATTTATTTGAACTTATTTAGAGTTATAGCATATTAAGGTCCAATAACACAACAGATACAGCATGTAAAAAGTTTGTTAATTAGTTGACGTCTTATTTTAGTGTGTTACATGTGGTTGAATGCAGAAACGCTAATATATTGCCCTATGAGACCTCCTTAAGGCTCTACTGTAGAACCTAATGGGTACAGTTTTGACTCCAACACATGACTCCACTGGAATTCCGTCTATCAGAAATGTCTATCCAACATTAATAAGACACAGTCTGCTGGTTGTTGTGAGTCTCTAAAATCTGTATTTTAATAAGTTAGCTTTTACTTGACCTCCTTGGCCCCTTTTCAGTCTCCAGACTCATCACCCACCTTTTTGCTGTCCACAGTGATGGTCCAGCTGCAGCTCTTGCCGTTGTCGTAGCTGCTGGGATAATTTCCGCTGCTGAACTCCCCCATCTCGCCATTCAGCTGCGCCGGAGTCCCACATTCTGAATCCAACACCACCTCTGCACACAGCCGATCGGAATATACACACACTCCATGTCAAGGCCTCGGTGAACTAATTGCAGTGAAACATCACCCTGTAGGTGACGTCAATCATAAATATGAATTATAATTTATATCTCATTGGTCAGAAAGTGTTGATTAATTTTCTATAACAACAGCTTTGACAGTAGTGACAGCTGCAATTCAAATCACAGGTTTATGTTAACATGCACATTCTAACTTACACAAGGACTTATGGTGTATGCTAGTTGATATGATGAAGTTTTCTGTAAGGAGGGGTTAACATTTATAGATTCACTGCTTCACTGACCTGGGCGAAGCGGTTACTAAAGATGAATGTTGTCTCCAGTGTCAATGCTTTGTAACAGTCAGTTCTAAAGACAGAGGAATCCTTTTGCTTTGCAATTTCTCCATAATATAACAAGCTGCATTTTTTTTTGTCTTATTCACTTCAAGAGAAAGTGAGGGGACGACTGTTTATAGTTGTTTTAACTTGCTTCATGGACATTCCACAACGTTAAATGTAACTGTAAATGTATGAAGTTTAGTTTTGGGAAGAGCCATATATGGATGTGATGGTCAGGTGTCCACAAACTTTTGGCCATACAGTGTATAAAATGTATAAATTGTTAGCAAGTTACATATACACAGTAGCTTGTACTTCAAAATTTATAAGCATGTCCATAATTTGGCGTAACATTAACAAAGCTTTAAGGTTCAAAATCAGTATACACGAAGCCTATCCTGCAAATGTGTAGTGGGGAGTCCAAAGGAACAACACAGCAACAGTTTCACTCCATATTCCGTTATGTTATCCTCTTATAGTTTTAATGAACTACAAGAATGATAGGTTTCGTGTTTCCATTATAGGTTCTGCGTTTTGAGCTTGTACCACCTGAGGCTAAACTATATAAAACTGAATACAGCAGCAGGACGGGAGAAACCATTTCAGCAGTTTTTCTAGCTATTCATTTTGACTGAAAGGTGAATCATCGACATCACCAAATGATTGCTGCGGCTCAGAATGCCTTTTCATTTATTTGGGCTTTTTTTAAATGGTGCTCAAGTGCTTTTTGCAGTTTTTTTTTTAATAGGTTGTATACAAAATGTATGATGCAGACAGATGGTCTGTTAAAAGCTGTCCTGCTTTGCAGAGAGCTCCAGTTTAAAATGTATAGATTAGCTTATCTAACCTAAAGGCTGTATTTATGATTCATGTCAGACAGTAAATTAAACTTTAAAAAATGTGCACTGTTGAGGTTGCTCCTGGCAGAGTTAGATTAGATTATTTCTCCGTGCAAGTTTATTTAATGCTAATGATTTTCAAGCCTACTTGACAGCAGCACAGAAAAAGACTTGAGTGGTATTATTTTAAATGTACCATTTGCCATAAAAGCTGTCCTCTACTCTACTAGACCAAGAGACTGAAGATATACTTTACTATAAAGTAAGATGTGACATTTGGCTAAAGAAGTTAAGTGCAGTAATGGATATGCTGTGTTTTTAAACTATACAGCATTTTGTACAACGAGTATGATTAGATTCAGTATTAATGTTGAATTTGACTATGAGACAAGAGTTTTTCAATGATTCATTCATTTTCACGTGATTCTTCCACATTATTCATTTATTTGTTATCTCGGATTCATTTTTTTCTCATGTGATTCTTCTACATGATTCATTCATTTTCACATGTGATTCTTCCACATGACTCATTCATTTTCACATGTGATTCTTCCACATTATTCATTTATTTGTTATCTCTGATTCATTTTTTTCTCATGTGATTCTTCTACATGATTCACTTATTTTCACATGTGATTCTTCCACATGATTCAGTTATTTTCACAGGATTCTTTTCCACTTGAGTCACTGATTTTCACATGTGATTCTTCCGCATGACTCAGTTCTTTCCAAATGTTAGGAGTTTTTTTTTCTGTAGTGCATGTGATTTCATTTTGTGTTTACTTGAGTTCATAAGTGCAGTTTCATGGCATAATGTGATGAGTTGCATATTACTCACAAAGTAATAGCAAGAAATGTCCTGCCTGCAGCACGTTTAGAAGAGAATACTGCGATTTAATTGATCATGTAATGATGAGAGCCATATCATCCAACCACAAGTGGAAATATCCTGCAGTGCTGACAAGCCCCAAGGGTGTGATTGTACGCTGAAGAGATTATAAATTAGTCTTATATTAGCCTCCTATTCTGTCATTTCCTAATTCTTAATTCTTACAGGGCCCAGAGTATTGAATGGAACAAGGTTTTGTTCTTCTGAAACTTGACAATGAAACATTAAGAATGTTTGTATACAAAATTCATACTGAGAAATGGACATTCTGATGCAACTGAAATTGTAGTAGATTTATAAATTGTGGCGGTAATTTGATTAAGGTTAAAATGATGAGTCAGATAATTCAGTTAACAGGTATTATAAATTGGAATCAGATAATTAATTAAATGTACTGGAGTCAGATATGTAAGTCATAAAGTTAAAACCTCCGGCTGCGCCTATTGCTTTTTACCTCCTTGGTCATAGGACAGCAGCGGGCTAAGATAATAACCCTTTATATTTTAGCCCTACAAAATGAATAAATAAATAAATAAATCATTAAACAAATGAATCTCATACGAGCTGTATGTCTGTCCTTCCTGGAACAAGCTAACCTACATAGCGAAGTTTCCCTCGTGTACATCTGTGTCTCTGAGTCTGTCAGTGTGAACTGTGGCCAGCGGTTGAACAAATCAGTGCCTCTCTTGTCAGCCTGAACCCTCTGTAAAATGGTGTGAAGCGATGTTTTCTCACAAGAAAGATGTTCTTGAAACCTTGAAGTGATAATAAGTGTGCTGCAGAGCTTAAAAAAAATCACACTGATTCGTGACAAAAGCTCTCTGTCATATTTAGGGAGGCATCAATACCATTTATTTTCAGACCAAGTACCAGGTTTTTGATACTTGTCAATTCTGATTGTAATACTGAAAGCAGTAACATACTTCGCATTAATCAGGAGCATCACGGAATATTTTATTTAGCTCTGTATTTATTGGTTGCTGTTGTGTGCTGCCGTGACTGAACTCCTTGTGCTGAGATTTGGGCTTAAGATATTATGGCATTTAAACAGTACGTTTAATAGCGACTGAGCTGACCTGAGCATACAGCACAATATCAGCAAGAGTAGTCATTAAAAATGAGTGCAATGTGTGATGAATCCCAACTTGACTCATGTGTAGTGTAGACCCTGGCGAAATGAAGCACGCATGTCTATGTGCTCAGTGCTCGCAGAACTGAAGTGCTCTCATTTGACATCGCATTCATGACACCTGTGCTCATTTTTAACATCCACGCTCACTGATACTGCTATACACTCACAGCTCAACCACTCTTACACTCTAAACGACTTAGATTATTTATATTTGCAGGGAAATGCTGTAATTCTTCCTTTTCGTATTTTGCTTTACTTGCTTTAACTGATTTGCTTAATTTTTTTTATCATTACACATAAAATATGTCCAGATCACTGTCATTTCAGGTCATTTCTTCATTAGAGCAACAACAACATACATTAGGCTTATGTCACATAGTGGTATCATTTGTTATTGGATGTCAGCATTTGAGCATTTATTATATGTACGATTATAAGTAAATGAGCATAGTGTCAGACCAAAACCTGCTACAAGTATCAGTATCGATGCATCCCTAGTCATGTTATGAAATAAGGATTCATCTAACACCAGTGAGATCTCAGTTTGAGCCAATTCCCTCCATCAGTCTCACTTGACCTGCTGTACTCTATACCTGTACTTGTCCTACTGTAATCCCACTACTACATGTTGACCAGTGGAGGATGAGTTCCTTTTCTGAGTACTCTCAAGCTGTTTTCCTCTCATTTTCAGGTTTTCTCTTGCCACTGTTGCCTTCAGCTTTCTCATTAGAAGTGGTAAATTTGTTCCTCTAAAATTGCTTTGTGGCAAAAACTGCTGTTAAAAGTGCTTTATAAACAGAATATTATAAGATAAAAATGAAGGTTATAGGCGACTAAGGGACCCACTACATCTTAACATGCAGTCAATAAGCTGGATAAAATATTTTTTAGAAGCTAAAGGTAAAAGCAAGCTACCAAAATGATATAATGTTGATTTTGGGGGGTGCAGTAACAGTGTTTTGGGAATGCAACCTGCAAAAACATTTGAACACTGTCGAAATTAAAGGGCTCTATTTTTGTGGAGGTGCAAGAGATATTTTTTGGTATCATGCTGGCCTGTTGAGAATTTAAGCTAGTTTAATGCTATTTTCATAGCAAAGGTACTTATTTTGACATGGATGGAGTGTGTTTAAAATCATCCTGTACTATGCTATTTTCAAACCACTTTGGTCCAGAATTTTGAGCAAGCTCTCAGCACAAACACACTACTAAAATATCTGTAGTGTATTCTCTGACTTCAGATCAAGTCCAAGTCTTGTCCCACTTCTTAAAACGCAGTTTTATGAATATACTCTCTTATATCTGTGCTGTGGCTACTAAATGTAAATCAGATGGTTAGCCCATAATTACACATAAACATCATCTAATTAATTTAAAAGGTATAACAAAAACTAAGTAAACAGCAGACTAGCTAAATATATTGCCATAATAAAGATTGGGAGTTAGCCAATTTTCTGTATGAAATTTACAAAGAAAATTGTACATTGTAATGAATATTACTAGGAAATTACTAGGAAAATGCTAGAAAAAAAATATTACTAGGAAATCACTGCAAAAATAGATCTTTGTTAGATTTGATGTAATAGATCTATTGATATATTACATGTATTGATAATGTATTCATTTTATCTCCACCCCTTTTTACGGTTATGTCGCTCTTTGCCAGGTTATGGCAAAGACGCTCCTGTGCTTTATATGAAAAAAGAACATACAAAGTTAATGCCTTATTTTTGCACAATGATCTCTAAAATTTAGAACCACAACAGTGTTGCTGTCGATGAATGGATGCTTGTGGTGTGTTTTCAGTATTTAATATCAGATAATATTCCAAACACACGCCTCATTAAAAATAACCAGTGTCAAAACACACTATATAACTATATAACTTGTATAACACAGTATATCATTGGGTTCCTTAATTATTCCAATTCAGTAGATCATGATGCGTATGAAATCTATTCAGATTTCTTTCCATTTGTACAGTATTAGCTGAATGCCAGCACTGTCAACATAGATTAGTGTTCATTAAGCCAAAACCCATTTTAAATAGCGCTTCAGACCATTGTAATTCAGTTAGGCCTTGCTGAAGGGAGCAAATGTGCAGCACTACAGTAATATCTAAATATATCAGGTCATTTAATTATTCTCCTAAATGAGATAATAGATCAGATGTCCCTGGAGCTAATGGAGCTAGCATGCAGTAGCCTATTGGGCAGGATTACACAATTCTTACTCTTCAGTTTGATCCATTGATTTTGGTTGCATATTATGTAGAGGTGTCACTAGTGATGGTACTATGATACTTTTTTTTTTTTTTTAAGAGCGGTTACTAGAAAAGAAAGCTTTTTTTCTTTTGCAAAGTAGCAAATTGATCAATGAACATGAACAATGAACACTAAACATATGACCTATAGATATACAGTATGTTTCATAACGTAACTTTATTTTATGCATTATAGGAATCCTAGAAGGCTTCTTTAGAACAGATTTTTACAGAAGCATTGAGGTAGCATGGTGGTTATTTTTTAATTAATATATTGAGGCCACAAACTAAACATCTTATGGCCACCATTTGTTATGATTTTGGACATAGTCGTGGCCATGAATTGTGTACCTTGAATTGTGTACCTACATCACACTTAATACATAGCCTCCATTTTTAATTATTTAATGGAAACTGGGGGGAAAAAAGTCTATTCACTTCAAGAATTCTATGCCATAGGGGATGTAGGTGACTTAAGGTGACATGTTAATGTCATGGTGGATCCGAAGCCTGTCCTAGGAAGTCTATCCTTTAGAGTAGCCAATGCACCTACCAGCATGTTATTGGGAGGTGGGATGAAACCGGAGAACCCAGAGGAAACCCACACAAACATGTGGAGAACATGCAAAATTCTGTAACCTGAGCTCAGGATCAGGTTTGTAATATAATGTATGATAGAAATACCATGTGGCATACATGCATATATTTTTGGAAATAAAACCTGATTTTAAAATCAAAAAAAAAAAAAAAAAAAGGACAATGAGCGCAGGTACATGGTTGGTGTACCTAATAAAGTGGCCACAATATATATATTTTTTTATAAATATATTTTTTGAAATTAATTAATTAATCAATAATTAATTCATGAATTCATTCATTCATTTACACGGTATTTTGTATGTATTCTGCAATATATTTCTCCTGTGTATGTATGTCAATATCATATCAATATTGTGATAAATTGTTCTGATCCAGTATTATGTGCATGGCTGTTAATACACCTACCTTGTACCTGACTGTAGTTGATTTTATTTTTAAATTCTATGTCCTTTTATAAATTATTTAATTAAGTTTCTCACAATTTTTATTTGTAAATAGTTTTTTTTTTTATAACACTCATGGCTAAAGAAATCAGTGGACTTATTGTGATTTTTCTGTCAAAGATCATCAGCACTGGGTATCACAATACATTTTTTGCATTAATTATTACAGTATGATATTTTGAATGGCTCACCTCCTTCATTTCCACCAGTGGAGTTGTTGGCCTCGATGACATAAACCACAACCAGGCCAACGCAGGCTGCAGTCATGGCCACAAACAGAAGAATGAGGCTCTTCTCCAGGGAGGTCAGGCCAATCCTCAACGGCATCTTGCTCTTCTTGCTTTTCCACCCACGAGTCGTCTTCAGGTGGACGAACACCGCCGCGTAATGCTGATTTCCCAGATAACCAGCCCATGTTTATAAATGCCGCTCGCTGTTGAACTTTGTAAGGCTGTACTTTGTTCTCTGGTATGCTGGCAGGCTGCATCTGCAAATCTCCTGCTGGTGATAGTGATCTCTTGTTGCTATCAGTCCTGGAGCTTTACACTGATAGCAGTGTGTGAGGTCAGCATGCAATGTGGGATGGAATCTATGTTGCAATCTGATTTAGATTTGCATTGTAGGATCAGTAGGAAAATGATTTATGCTGTGTGTTAGAGAGTGGATATTATTAATGACTTAATGACACAAAATACCAGTCATGAGTAATTACCATTTCGGTTCAAATCCTAAACCTGATTTCACAGCAGGTTCTCTTTGGACTTTTCAGCTTTTTTATTTATTTTATTTTTTGGTTATTGAGGTCATTTTACATGTCTAGGACATGGACTTGGACTCCGTGGAATCTTTTCTCAGTTCTGATGATGTACTTCTGATAATCTGATAAAGCCCCTCGGATAAGTGGCGAAACATTTTTATAACACCCATCCAGCAAGTGGAGGAGAAAATTGTTGGAGATAAATTTCAAGGTTCATGGTGGGTTCAAATGAGAGACCGGTTAGGGGTACATTCAAATGCTTATTTTTGAATTTAGCTATCAAGGTTTTTCCAAATGGCTTTCAATTAATCTATAAATACCATTTAAATCCCATTTTTACAGGGAATACAATGCAAAGCTAACCTTCACTGACAGAAAAAGACCACAAAACCCATAGTTACAGACACGTGACAAATTAAAGGAAAAAAACGACATAAAGTGTCTTTGTAAGGTGTTGGGCCAACATGAATCACCAGAACCGTTTCAATGCATCAGATGTACCATTTAGTTAACTCTTCATATCTAATAACTGGCAAGAGTGCATAAATTTTCTTTTTTTTCTTTTTTAATGACAGTCTTTTAGTGTTCACTTTGCTAGTTCTGAAGGTTACTAATAGTAAGCATCTTATGCCATGTCACATAACAACATTAATCCAAACAGGATGAAAGAAGGTATGGTGGTTTTATTAGATGGATCATTGTTTACGATGATGAATGTTTATAACTCAGTGGAAGAGAATTCCCTCACACCCCCTCTTAAATTAAGTCATACTGTATATGACAGGGGTTATTAAACATTTTGCAGCCAGAGACCCCTTTACATGTAAAAAAAAATAAAATTAAATAAATAAATAAATAAATAAATAAAAATTCTGCAGGACTCCTCAGTACAGATTTATTTAACAAACATAATTCAAATGTTTAATATTAACCATATTTTATAATGTGTATAATGCGTAATGATTTTGGCTATTAAGCCATGGAACTTTTTAATTTCTTAACTTTTACACTTATTTTTATTAAATCTTTCATTAGATTCAAGTCGACTATTATAAACCAACTTGTTTTTGAGTTTATGCTGTTTGGATTAAAGGTATTCAATTCAACTGACCAGCCAAACAGGCTATACTATAACAATGTAATGATAAATATAACAACTTTCATAATGGGGGGGGGGGGATTGTGATTTCCACCACTGTTACTATTTTAAGTTTGAAAATCATGCATATGTGGTGTATATGACCAAGCAACATTTCCATTAACCTTCAACACTTACCTTGGAGTCTTCATCATACAGCATATGCTGATTATCAAAGAACATCTGTATCAAAGAACAGCTCAAACTTAACATCTCGGCCTATTATTCAATTATTTATCTTAAAGCATGAATTCCACACCTGCTATAAATGATTCTGTACCTGCAGTGAAGCTAATAGGAAATATGTGTAGTTATGAGAAATAGGAATTAAGTCTGGATCCACCAATGGTTACTGGGAGATCAAGAGGTGAAAGCACAGGCTCTTTATAGACCGTAATAAAAAGAGGTTTCTGGGTGATGGGTGGCTGGTATAAGTGTGTTAGCAGGGCTAAGCTCAAGATGTCTTTCAACGATAAAAACATCAATATAAGGTCACATTTTTGGCATCTAAATCAGATTATTTGATGATATCAAATGGAAAGGCTTTTATGGAACCAAACACCACCACCAACGGTCATAAGAAAAACACACAGAATGGTAGGGGCTGATGGGATGCTGGGGCTGATTCATTTCTAGCCCAGAGTGTAGATTCACGCAGCCTATCAGTGACAGCCATGTCAGGTGATTACACAAAGTGAAACATGCCTAGCTTTGCTCTTCATTTGGGCTGATATTTTTAAGCCTGCTTTGCTGACACATCTGTAACTTCAATCACGTCATCAGCAGTGATTGATAAGACGCATGTGAAATACAGCTGATTATTTACTCTAGCATCATTTTCCCTAAAAGAAAAATGGGAAAGTGTTTTACCCTGGGGCTGCAGGGTGAACATACATGTGGCATGAGCTATGACGTTACACCTGAATGACAGTCAATTAATTTTTCTTTTAACAGAAATTGTGTATTGATTACAATATGTATACTACAGCATGACTGAATTCTTGAATTAGAAGGTGTTGTTTCATTTTGTAGATAGCAATATTATATGACTGGAATATAAATGATAGGTTTATATTAATGCTCTCGTCCTAATACGTTATTGTACCTATAGCAGCTCATTCACAGCGCCTTGTATGGCGGATCCTCCGTATAATCTAAGCCTAATAATAAACTGATTAAAACAGTGTTGTTATATATAAAAAAAGTTTTCTGTTAGGAGATATTTATTTAACATTTGTGGAAGGAGTGTCAGTGCTTTGTAAAGGTTAGTAAGTTTCACGACACAGGAGTTCCTGTTATTAGTTATGTCATTACTTCCATTTTGGAGTTAATAAAGCAAAAAACACAGCTTTTCATGTTACAGAGAAGCTTTTTTTTTTCTTGAAAAACTAAAAGGAGATAAGCTATACACACATTGTGTACAGGTACAAATTTACACAAAAAGACAGATGACAGGACTGTAAACTTTATGTTTTTTTTTAGTGTGGTTTGAATAAAAGAACGACAACTTTTCTGTTTATGATGTTTGGTATTCGGAGGAAACACAGCATGAACCCAGGCAGTGTGTGTTGTTTTACTTCCCTTTCACATGTATTAGGGATGAATTCACTTCAATTCAAGACAACAGCAAGAGACGGCTTTTGCATATTTCTAATTGAGTCACCACATTTGTTTGACATGATAACCCACTCAAGGAGGCTTTTAAAGCACCTGTGTTATCTGGCTTGGCCTTAATGGAAAGTGTCAGGCCAAAATGATGGTGCAGTCCTGCAGCCGGCCTGCAGTGAGAGGCACTTCACTATCTCATTATGATAATGGGAGAGCAGGACAAGGGCTGTTTGCAGCTCCCATAAAGACATGGAACCTGTTATTAACTGCTATCAGTAAGATTAGGCTGTCACCTTACACTCATTCCTCCATTGGCCTTGACCATGTCTTTATCTGAGGTACCCTGCTGTGATTATGCTAGGCGGCAAATTTGTATGGCTGACTGAGATAGCTGTGTTTGAGTGTTAATCGAACAATAATTTGTGTTGTTATTTGTTCACACTGATAGGACAGGGTGGTCAGAATTATCCTTCCCATGTAACCACTGTTTTTTTTTTCTTTTGCAAAACAATGAAACCTGAATTTCATCTGCAGACTTTCTTCTTCTTCTTCTTCTTAGGACTGGAGAATTGTAATTAGTTCACATTTCTTGTGCGATTGTGTGCATTGAGAGCATTGAGAGAAAATGCACATCTCATGTGGCTTACATGGCTATAAATCTTCTTATGCTGTATGAGAACTGCTCCTAGTTTGCAGGTATTCCTGCCTGATGACATGCCATGCATACAAAAACTACCATTTGAAAAACTGTGTGCACAAAAGTACACACAGGTATGGAACTGTGCAGTAAATCCATGTTTCAGAAGGAATTCTTCAAGGTGACAGCAAATCTGTGATTGTGAGCCCCTCTACCAAATGAGCCCAGAATCAGTCCAGTGTGCAGACTCAAGTATTCGGGCCAAATGTGAAAACACTGTACGATTATGTAGCTATTAACTGTAGCTGAAGTAGCTAACAAGTAATGGAAAACAATCTTACCCAAAAGTTCAAAGTGGACCTATATAAATGTCCTCATCACTTCCTGTGCAATTCTGTTTATTATGTGTCTGGAAATTAGCAAAAAAAAAAAAAGTAATTTCAGTTAAGATATTACAGTATTCAGCTACATGGTGAATTTTTTTTCTTAAAGATAAAATCATAATAAGTTATACAGACATGGGGACTTGTATCCCTCTGTCAGGCACTTTTTACAAAAAGTAAATAAATAAATAAATAAAATTCCACAATTTAACATGGACTTCCTCTTCATTGATCCATGACTCAAGAAATTCACATTGCATGCAGGAAAAAAAAAAAATCCAATATCATCAAGTCCTGCTTATTTCAGAAATGTTGAACCAGTATGAAAATCTGTCACTTATATTCTTTGTAGTCTTATACTGTGAGATTAGCACAGATAACACTTCCACAAAGTGTTTGACTCAAAAATATAATTCAAAGATGCATTGGGACTCTAGCGCTATAGACTCATCCTGGGACTTGAATTGAGCTCATAGTTGGAAAAGACTCAGACTCATTAAAACTAATCCAAGTGTAAAACAAACCTGTGGTTTCCCAGACCACATTGGCATGTCTGTGACATTACTTAAGACATTTATGGTGTAGAGTTAACATTACATAGAAGCATGATGATTTCTCAGGGAGTTTTTCCTTCCCATTATCACCTCTGTGTTGCTCATTCGGAATCTAAATCTACATTCTATAAAGCTATTTGTGACAATATCTACTGTTACATCGCTGTATTGCTGAGTACATTTAAGTCAGTTCAATTCAAATAGAATTGAATTGATCTGACTTAAATGTACGTAGCAACACAATTATGCATTACATAGACTTCCATTGCTTGTTAGCGTCCATTACTATGTTTCCCTTCACAGCTCCAGTGCAAAGCTAAAGAAGCAAACATCGGACTCCAAATGTGTCTTGGCTAATCGACTGCTAAATGGTTACTGTTAGGTATAGGGTCTAGGTATGAGACTAGAAACATAACCCTAACATAAACACTCTAACACCCTTGGTACTGATTTGATATATTAGCTGTTTAGCTGTTTATCAGTGGATAATTTAACAGTTAGATCATGGTTAGTGCACTAATTGTAGCTACAGAAGTGCCAACGTTTAATTTTGACCCCTTGCTATAACGAGAGACATCTGAAAACTACACTTTTCTGCTTTCTTAGGCAAAGCAGCCGTCAGACCAAATGTGAAGAAGAAAAGGCAATTCACTGAAGGGGAAAGGACACGGGATGTGAAAGACGCACATTCGCTTGTGGTAGGGATTACTTTTGCTTCATGCCAAGTTTATCTAGGTGAACTGTTTATCTGTGACTTTGTGAAACCAATTCTGTGAGCTAATAAAAAATAAGATGGTGGAGCTGTAGCCCTTGGTCGGTTGAAGTGCACGATATTATCATTTATATTGTTTATCATTTATGCAGTTAGTATAGAGCCGTCTCCTCCACCAACATGTGTTAAGGCTTTTGTGTTCTTTCAGCTTGCTATTATATTTATTATATAAAAAACTGACCTTTTAACATACAAAACTCTTGTTATTGTCATACAGTACATATACAGTATGTTTACTAAAAACCTTGGATTAGCAAAAGATTTCTGCATGAATTCTACAAATACAGTTTAACCTCAGCAGGAGGTAATATTTTAATCATTGAGGCTAGCTAAACTATGTGTTTATTGTGTCCCTTCTGCTATCCATATAGTGCTTATATAAAATAATGCTACAGCTGCAGTAGTGAAATAATCCATGTATATCATGTATATTTAGGTTTAGTAGTTTGTTTAGCATCACTTACCGTGACACATCATGAGGCCTTGCAGAGTTATAAGCACCTGATTTAGCTTGTCTTTGCTTAGGGCTACTGCTACACAGCACTGCAAGTAGATAGCCATATTGTCAGGATTTAATCAGGAGAAACCGGCAGTGTCTCTGCATGAAATCATGTGTGAGCAGAAGACACCAGTCTGTCATCCAGCTACAATATGCAGGTTTTTAGACTCTGATTAAATGCAAAATCATACTCTTGTAAATGTTGCCAAGGAAAAGACACAGCTCTGAGACTGGATTCCCTGAACCTACTGTTGACCATATGTGTGGCAGCCTGGGAAAACCCATCACATAGTGAACATTTTTATATTTTCTACTATATAATTGCATTTGAAGATTTCATTCCAACAATAGTGCAGGAGCATCACAGATATTTTGATACTAAATTCATTAGAATTATGATCATTTTACTACACACAGTGTACCTTCTCAACAACTTAATCAAATCCTGACATTCTCTGTGTGAGGAAATCCCACTTAAGCCAGTTTTCAAACTACTGCCATTACAGCGGTCTTTTAAGATTTATTACTTATCACATTAAAATCTTGGCTGAATTACCACAATGTGTGTATTACCTTATAACAGGTACAATATGTGTTCTCTGTGTCAGATTATGAGATGAACATCCTCTAATCATAGACCCGTGATTAAAGAAAATTAGTATGTTCTGCTCATGTCATCAATTCAGACTCGTGCAGAAAATGGGCTCGCTTAAACAGAAACATTCTTCTTTTACAGCTGAGATTGAGGTAGCAACTAGAGATGGCACGATATCACTTTTCTGTTTCTGATACCGATACTGAAACCTTGAGTATCATCTGATTCTGATACCCATCTGATATACCTCTGTTAAGTTGGCACCCCATATAAATAAATTGTCACCAAAACTATACCATTCGTTTGTGCTGTGTTTGTGCTGATTTGTGCC
>CM075005.1:5673452-5689308 GCA_037576675.1 Pangasius sanitwongsei | reverse complement strand
CTACAATCAAGAGACACCTTCATGAATGTAAATACAGAGGGTTTACAACAAGGTGCAAACCACTGGTAACATTCAAGTACAGGAAAGCCAGATTAGACTTTGCCAAAAAACATCTAAAAAAGCCTCCCATGTTCTGGAATAAGACTCATTGGACTGATGAAACCAAGATTAACTTGTACCAGAATAATGGGAAGATAAAAGTATGGCAAAAGAAAGGAACAGCTCATGATGAAGGCAAAATCACAAAAACTCTGTCAGTGTCCAAATACTTCCGGAGCTAACTGTATATATATATATATATATATATATATATATATATATATATACACAGTATATAATTGTAGGAAGGTAGTAGTTACACTTGAGTAGTAACTCAACTCGTTAGTGGTAGTATGGTAGTTGCCTATTTTTTTTGCCTATTTTTTTACCTATCATTTTGTTACACTGTCATGAGGTATACTGTGACCTGAAATTTTCATGCCATACATGTGATGCTACACCATGTAATGTTACAATGTTATACCACAGCACTTCTGAATTCTCAGAAGGTGTTGACTAATTTTCTAACAGCATCTCTGATTGCAAGGAAAATTAATTAGTTAATGCACTCATTCCTGATAAAAAAACATGTTATTTAACAAAGTCATGTAATTGTTGACTGGTAAGGAGTTTTGGTAAGGAGATGTTTATTTAATTTGAAAGGAGTCTACAGTTTCAGAGCTTAGTAACAGTCAGAGGTAAAGTGTCACAGGGTCTTCTGGACACTGTGTTTTGAGGTAAGAAGGTGATTTTATTGTCTTATTAACTTTGAGAGAAAGTGATGGAATGACCGTGTATAATTACACAGCTATAATAAGTGATAACTAACTTGTTTTCCGGAAGTCAACATAACTATAAATGTATATATGTTGTGTTGTTATTTAATTTAAAAAAAAAGAATTGTAATATTTAGTGAATTGCTGTGATATAAGCAGAATAAAACTGTTATTAGAAAATAATAACTTTGCAGTAGTAACAGTAACTCTGCTTTGTGTTGGGCTGCACCACACCATGCTGTCATTGATTATTTTCATATAACAGCATACCCCATTGTGTTTTATTCCTTAGATAATGTACGACCAAGTAGCCTACTTTTTAACAAATATACCACATGAAAAGGCAGCTGTTTTTATTAACTACCAACAGCTAATGATAGTCTTCTTAACAAGTCATTAAAAAAAAAAAAGATTCATTTTCAGATAATCTAAAACCTGCACTGCCACTGTAGTGTTAGCATTTAATGTCATCCTCTTTGAAAATGAAACATCATTAGCAGATACTGTGATATGCCAAAAACTGTCACACTGAGTTAAGGTTATCATGTACATTTTTCACACCACATATCTAACATCAAACAGCCTCCTGGGGTTTGCACAGAAACGTCCTCCAAATCAACATCAAACACACTGATTGCACCAGATCTCTCAATGTGACTGAAGCCATAAAATGCATTTTATTATGTGTCATCTTATCAAATCCTATGGCTGGAATTTGCCTCATTGTGCTGATGCAAATACGTCCTCACTTCAGCCATTCTTAAACACCCTGACTGGACGGACCAGCTATCTTTTAACTTTCTGTTAATACCTTGATAGATAGTCTCTTATATGATCCTGTAGGCTCCAAGTTTCAAACCTTGCCTCACGGAAATGAAGATCACAAAAGCCAGCTGGAATTTCGTGAAGAGCTCGGTAGTTGGCGAGCTGCGTCGCCAGCATTAATCTCTTCCAGAGTTAAAACAGGGCCTATGGTGAAGATCTAATCAGAGCCTTTAAATGGTTGCAACGATACTGTGCCAGCGATGGGAAAGACATTAAATATTGAAACAGGAGCTAATTAAGAGACGAGCTGTGTTGAAATGAAAGAGAATGAAGCTGCAGGAGTGGTGGCATGGAGAGACAGAATATTAAAGAAAGAGAGAGAAAGAGAGCAAGAAAATCCCTTCTGCCAAATTCAATATCATTCACTCTGTAGAAGTCAAGACCTCCAAAAATAGATTTGTGATATGATTCATGGTGATATGGCTTCCATCTGTGGCTGAAATGCCACCATCCGTCACATCACTAAATGGTTACAGTTATGGCAAAGCAACGGAATAAGAAAAGTCATACGATGCATCGGCAGGTAATGTAGTCACATGCCTGAGCAAACAGACAGAACTGCCTTACAGTGTTTTTCATACACGTACCCATGAACATGACCTTCTCATCATGGTATGTAACTAATAATAATATCCAAAATAACTACAAAAAATCATACTTACGGCAAATGCACTGTGTAATGAAGAACAGAGTAAACTGAGAGTGAATGGTATTCTCTTGATGATTTTAATATAAAATCAGGGTAACATTGCTGCTCAATATGGTATCTATAGCACACCAGCACTTTACTATACATATCACAACAAGCACACCTGATTTTGGATTTTTTTTTGTTGTTCTTGCAGTTTATCTTCATTAATTGTCAACCTATTTGGATTTGCAAAGCTTAATAATTGAACAAACTCATAAATATGAATATTATAAATAATAGGGGCCAACCCACCTTCAAAAATGCAAAACAATTATTTACCAAACTCAGAGTACAATAAGATTTTAAATTCAACTGCACAAGGTTTTGTAAAAAGTAACAGTAGTAAGCTTACATCTGATATTCGGTGCAATGTATAACTGCAGATCCCACAATGGGAGGGTAATAGACAGCCATCTGAACCAATATACATGCATATAACTAAATATGTTCCATTAGATTCATTATATTATATTATTATCATTATTGCCATTTCACTTTAAATACTGTTAGAACTTTACTCTCGGCATATTTTTTAATTTTTAAAAATACTTCCTCTAATAATAATGTTTACCACCTTCACTTACACACTCACCAATTTTTTTTTTAAATGCCGCACATTCTGCATCATGAACCGGGAAAAGTCCTGCCATGCTTTGCACTAGAAAACCTCAAGGAAGATTCTGAACCAGGCAATCACTGGACCAGGATTACTCAGCAGTTCTCACTCCAGCACTGCCGAGGGGGGTGGACGTACGCAACAGTTGGGCCGTCTGACATTTTGGAACATGGATCTGAAGACATTAGCCTGCCTTCGCTTGCTCTTTCTGGCCGAGGGTGAGTCAGACGCTGCACCTGACATGGATTTCCTGAACACCGTCTGAGCCATGATCTTCTTCTCATGCTCTTTGATTTTGCACTGGAGGTGACTCTGGATAGCGAAACCGAGTGACTCTGGATCCAGCGAGGCGCCATACACCTCCCACGTCATGCCCTGCTCATCCCACACCACGTCATGAACACTCTTCTTGGTCGGCTTGGCTGCCTTCTCATCCTCCTTCTTATTGCTCTCTGGCTTCAACTTGGAACACTGCTTTACTGACTTGGCTATGGATTTGTCAACCAGCTGCTCTGTTTTTATTTTGTCCTTTGAAGTGGAGCTTGATGGAGGGGCAGAAGCCTCTGTGTTGGTCTCATTAGCTGATGTACAAGGACCGACCACATGTGGAGAGGGCTTTGACTGTGAAATAGGGGATTTAGCAGCAGGAGGCCTGGGAGGTTGTTCTGACTGAGGACTTGTTACAGACAGAGCTTGACAGGTCTGATCGGTTGTTGTGGTCGATATCTCACCAAAGCCCTTCCCTTTGGAGTCCTGTTTCACAGAATGTAAACCAGAAAGCACAGGGGAGACTTTGTAGCTCTGATTTTGACAACTAGCTTCAGCTGATGGCTTATTTTGATTGCATGTCTCGATATTGATCTGATAAACTGGTTGAAGAGGCGAATATCCTTTTGGGGCATTGTAAATTGGTGGCCCAGGCTCCTTGGGCTTGGCTCCAAGCCTGGTCTCGTGTTGTAAAACACCATCTGTGTGCACCAAAACACCTCCAGATTGAAAAAGTCCCTCTGACAAGGTTGTGATAGATGGGCCACATGAACTACCAGACATTTCCATTATAATCGGTGCCTCTGCATTGTCCTTATGATATACCATTGCAAGGCTCTCCATTTCTTCCATTTGACGACAAATAGACACTCGTTTGGGTTGGTATGTAAAAAGGCTGGGACTTGTTTCAACAGCACGAGTGCAGACTAAAGCCACAGCCTGCACCTCTACATCCTGGTGCTGTTTGCAGGGGGAGGTGCCACAGTCTGCTGCTGATGTCATGGTGGAGGCCTCACGGTACAGCTTACAGTGTTTCATCTTATTTTCCTCTGATGCAGATCCTTGTGTTTGAACTGCCTCATCAGTCACTTCAGCCTGAAAGGACTGACTTGAGGAGATGTCCAGGGAGTGTTGAGAAGTGCTGTTTATTGTGACAGTATGGTGGGGTTTTGGGTCATTTGCATCATATTCAGATTTTGGGCAAGACTCTTCTTTAAGAGGTGTGGACTGTTTTTTGTTTGCTTGTAATATAGTAAGATCTGCCTCAGGTTTTTCATTGCTGTTTGCTGGCTGAGAGGTCTCTGCTGGTTTAGGAACTGATTTGGAATCCTCTGTTGTAGGGCCTGGTGGGCAAGTCGTTCCTTGCAATTTCCTAGTTGATTCTGGATGTGGTTGATTCGTCTCATCTATGCTGGTTATCAGAGCTAGATCTGAACTAATGGTGCAACTTGATTCTTTAAGTTCATGTAAGTGGGAAGTGTCCTTGTTTGCAATCCTGTTGCTGGGAGGTAAGTCTCTGAGCTTAGGATCACATGTGTGACATGGCTTTTGACTGTGTGCTGTGGGTTCCTCAGATGCCGATGCTCTACTCTGTAGTTTCTCCGTACTCTGCCCTTCCTCGTTTCCTTGTTTAGCATGACTGACATTTCTCTCCTTATCATCTTGAGGCACTGTTTCTACACATGATGGGCTACTTGAACAAATATCCTTGCTTTTGTCAGAAATGGCTGGTAACGACTTTGAACTTACATTGATGTTTTCCATGTTGGTGCTTGCATGAGGTCCCTGGGGATCGGGTTTTCTATAATCCTCACTATTAGAAGAAGGAGAGTTGGATGTCCCTTCCAACAGTTTCTCTTTACTTGCAGACTTATGTTGCATATTATCCTGATCTGGTTTTATTTTTTGCGTAGAAGCAAGATCCTTTGTCAGGTTTAAACCGGAGTCTTGGAGACAGACTGCGTTTGTGTCCTTGTTGCCCAAAGTATCCGTACCAGATAGTCGAGGTACCATTTGAACAGTAACAGTCCGTTTGGGGTTAGGAACCGTTCCCATTCTGAATCCAGTTTTATTGCTTCCTTTGTTATTAGTCCAAAATCAAGGTGGATATCCTGGAAGAATGGAATTTAGACACAAAATTTAGATATACTATACTAAATTAATATATATATATATATATATATATATAATAAAACACCAGATGTTTCAGACATATACAGTATGATCTCTATAATGCTCAAATCAACAAAATCAAAGAATTACCTGATTGATTAATGTTTTTGCTTTTTATGTATGTACAAGCTCATTTAGCAAAAAAGGAGTCTTCAAGAGCTCTTTAGATAGTTAAGGGGTTTCCAGTTTTACTTAGAACCTTCTCTGATAGGGAAAACACTTTACCTATTTCCCCAAAGGGGCTGTTTTCTAACAGTTTAAGCATTTTGATGAAAAACACTAAGAAAGAGAAAATCATGAGAGATTTGAGACTTGTCTGGATGTCTAAATGACAGTATTAAATGAGAAGACAAACAGGAAGAAACTGAGTTCAAACCTATCAGCTCCATCAAGAACTACTATTTCTAATCTACTGGATCATTACTGTATGTTTTTCAGACATCCCCATTGGACAGCCCTAATTCTAGTTTAAAGTTTATGATGAAGTTTATTCATTTAATCAATGTCTACATTTAGTTGTAAGATTAATCATTGTAGATGGCACAGCAACACACACACACACACCAATTATGGTTCAAACTACAGACTGCAATAGGTTAAGATGGTGGACAATCTGAGGAGTGAAGACAAAGAAATAAATTCTCGACAGTTTTTCAGAGCCCAAAGCAACAGCACTGATAGACATAACAACTCGAGAAGACAGAGACACTCATCAAGGCCCTGACAAGACAAAAGGATAATTGACAACTAAGGGAAAGAAATAAGAATCAGAAGAATTATTTAATATAAGCATGTGTAGTCTAACTAGTCAGCCATCTTTCTCCTTCAGAAAGTTTTATTATGCAAAAAAAGAACCACAAATTAATTATGTGCCCTCAAATAACATGTCTCTAATGACCTACACCATAATGTTAACCCAGCTTGGTTTAAGCTACACTGGAGTGACATGACACATGATAATATAGTCATTGTTTCCTGATAAATCACGATAATGATGCTAGCAAGAATGAAGCGGATATTTGACATCATATATTGAATCATGAGAGGAATTGTTTACCATCAGGATATTCCTCTGTGATTTTGCAATCAATCTTGAACAAGCCAAAGCTCTGGAGACCTGACAGATTAAAATTCTGCATCTATCACCCAAATACATCCACAGGACTGTAAAACAAGCCAATTACACCATAATTAAGTGTTTTTGCCATCTATCACACCACATCCAAACACTGCATCTCACTAGGGACACACTACACTGTTTTGTCCATGTAGTTATTAAATTCATCCCATTAGAGAGCTTCTTATTCAGTAATGTCCAAAACTTTGGCAGGCTGCCCAATACATTGGCTAGAATACAGGCTGCATGTAAATAATAAGCATCACTGCACCCAGCTTATAATGACTGATGCATTTTTTTTTCTTCTGGCGGAAATACAGAAATAAATTGTATGCTTGGTTATAGCTGTTATGTTCTCTTGGGAAAATGATTACCAAAAGTGTGCATAAAGAATAAAACGCCTGCATCATCTCTAACTCAGTTTTACATCATGGTACATCATGAACGGTGAATCAAAAATTGCCAGGTAGGGAACTGCAAGATTTGAGCACTGCATTTCATGTCCTGAAAAATGAGACACCACTTTTATAATGCAGGTTCTTGAAGACAATCTGGGGACGCTACAGGACACACACACTCTACGGACTGCCTGAAAGAAAGAGCTTGTGTGAAATGTTGATAAATCATGCCGTCTGGGTCTCATACTGAAACTGCAATGTGAAATATCCCATGATGAAAATGGGGTTTTATCTTTCTAAACAAAACTGAAAAATATAGAGCCAGTGCAATCCAGTGATCCAAAAATCTCATGCAGGTTAATAATGACGTAATAATCTGAACTGATATGAGTTATTATGAAGCTATAATCATTAAACAAGCCAAGAAGCACCAAAGACAGGACTAATTTGAGCCTGGTTAAATTTGGATCCAGCACTCAGTTCTTGTATGCAGGTCACACTGAAGCTGAAAATGAACTGGTTAATTAGACCAAATGAGTTGAGGTGCATTAAAACACGCAGCATCACCTGTCAGTTCAGAGGATCATGAGTGCATCATGGGACGGATTTGTCCTACTCCTCCTGTTCATACAGCACAATCACTGTGCCAGTGTTTCTAATGAAATGTATTAAATGGTCAGTGGAAAGGGAGTGTTATGGATGACCTTGTCATTAAATTAATGATTAGGACAATCTAGACGAAAACATGTGCATGTAACAGAAAGGGAAAAAAAATCCTACCTGCTCTTGTCTTTGTCTCAGGCTCACATCATGCTCAGGGTTGCACACTGCGCTGTGGGTTTTTTCTGCTCTTCTCATATATAGGACACTGGGCTGAATATCAATGGAAGGATTTCAGCCGCACGGCAGCAGCGGCGCGAAGCCACGCCCCCCAGAGCGGAGAATATGCTAATGAGTCCAAACGCGGCTCGTTGATTGGTCAGATCCGCGGGAAGATGCTCTGCAGCTGCAAACGCCCCTAATTTAAATGTTAGTCGCTTTATGGTTGTCTGTTCAACTAGCAAATGGACTTGAAATTAGATCATTTTGTCATATATTTTAAATTTTAACTACACAATATTTACCACTATGTCACTTTTTGACTGCATACAGTGTTTACAATATTTACAGTTTATCATCACCATCATTATTATTATTATTATTATTATTATTATTATTATTATTTGCTCTGAGTACATTATTATCTAGAGTACTATATATGCAATATCTCCCATTATGTCACTTTTTCATTGCATACAATGTTTACATTTTATTATTATTATTATTATTATTATTATTATTATTATTATTACTTGCTCAGAGTACATTAATATTAAGAGTACTGTATGTGCAATATCTCTCACCATGTCACTTTTTGATTGCATTCAATGTTTACAATTTTACAGTTTATTATTATTTTTACTTGCCTAGAGCACATTAATAATCTTGCACGGTCTTTTGTCTGTGTACAATGTTTACAGTTTGCTTCTTTTTGTACTACATAAGAGTTAATTTATCATTTTTGCACTGTGTCTAGGTAGGATTGTGCAACTGTAGCACAAGAATTTCATTATAAATAGATGCGCTAGCACTCTTTATGCACATGACAATAAACTTGAAACTTGAAACATGAGATCAGTAGTTCTCGAAGTGGCACTTGGGAACCCTCACACTCTCAGAAATAAAGGTATCAAACTACTTTTTTCTCTAAGTTTGGGGGGGGGGGGGGGTGTAATTATCATCAAAAGTACCTCTTTAGTATGCATCATCTATCTTTTAAAATAATTGCAACCTCACAGCTTTAGGGTTCCCTGACCTCCTCTGCGGAGTTTCCCATGTTCGACCCGTGTCTGTGTGGGTTTCCTCTGGGTCCTCCAGTTTTCTCCCACCTCCCAAAAAGCATGCTGGTTGGCAAAAAGTTTACCCTAATTTGCCCCCAGGTGTGAATAAGTGTGTGTCCCATCGAGGGTGTATTCCACCTCGTGCTCAGAGTTCCCAGAATAGACTCTGGATCCACTGCAATTTTTGACCAGAATAAAGCTCTTACTGAAGATGAACTACCTCCACAACATGTTTTTTTTTTTACACTGATAGTACTCTAAGTGCATGACCTAGTGAAGCACTATCAGGATGTATTTATTGATAGAGACTTCAAAGCACTTCTGTAAGTCACTCAGGATAAGGGCATCTGCCATAAATGTAAATGAATGAATGAATGAATGAATAACAGGACCACTTAAGGACCACTAATGTACAGTTTTAAAAGCTAAGCTCTCTCTAGATGCTAATTAAAAGTGCACCACATGCACCTGCCCAGGTAAAAGGTGCATACTAAAGTTACAAAAGAAGTACTCTATATGGTTTAGTATCTTTATTTGTGAGAATGCAGGGATTTCCTGTTCCTTTTTTTAATTATTGCGTTACAGTAGTGGAAATCACAACCCACCATTATCAAGTTTATTAGTTACTATTGAGTTGTTATAGTTATATTGAGTACTTATAGTTGTTAGGCCTATTTGACTGGCCATTTTGAATTTATGGGTATAGTTAAAACCTCCAAATACAGGTATCCTATAAATAATGGCAACTTGTACCTAATGTGTTCTGTTGAAGTAAATTTCAGGAATAAAAGCATGTAGGCTCCAATATACATTCAAATAAAAAGCTTAAGATATGAATATTTTGAGTATGTTCTGTACCGAAGCGGTCCTTGGAATTTATTTCATAGTTAACGCACTTCCTAACTGTTCACTTACTGATTGACTGTTTGATCACCCCTACACAAGATTATAATACTGGGCCAGATGCTAATTAAAGCTATATAAGGTTAGCACAATAGCAACTTGCTTGTGTATTGGATTGAGACAAAATAACATACATAAATAAAGTTTTTAAAAAATAGTCTAATGGTTTCTATTGAACATTTCTCCATCATGGTTTTAGTGGTTTCCTGGATCTAATTATTGATATTTAATTGTTTCTACTTAATTTAAATATCTGCCAGTTCTATCTATATAACCACAAGTGCTAGCTATCCAGCAGAGCTGCATATTTATACACTTATAAATATAAACATAAACAGGCTGCAATAAAGACATATTTGATTTTTGTAATGTTGATTTTCTTAGCTAATATGCGTCAAAGTTGAAAGCCAGGGAATCATATAGTGACCCAAAAGTGGACGAATTAAAATTTCCCATAAACTACACACTTAACGTGATTGATCACCCCAATCAATGAAGTTAATTGGAGTCAATACAAACGTATGATTTATTACCCTACATTTGTCATTGTGGTTTTATTGCTTGCTGTCACATACACGCTTAAACACAAGTACACGCACACACACACACAAGGTCACAGGGTAAACTCTCAACACTAAAGGGAGATAGGAAACAGAAGTGTTTCCTGTGTGTCCATGAGAGAGAGAGAGAGAGAGAGAGAGAGAGAGAGATTGATTGATTGATTGATTGATTGATTGAGACAGCAGTTTGGACTGATGACCTCTGCCTTTAAGGGATCCCAACTGAGATGATGAAAGAGAATGAATGATTTTGCAGGAGTTGCTCCTCGCATGATGCATTGCAGTCTTTAGGCTCACATGAAAAGTGTTTACTGTATTCTGCAGAAAATAGTGTAGGCTGCTCTGAATAACTTATCCTCTGACCTCAATATTGAACTGGCAGAAGACCTGAATGCATCAATGCCAGCACAATATGTAACAGCTAATATAAAAATAAATAAATAAATTAAAAAAAATAAACATAAAATAAACTTTTATAAGCAAGAAATCAAACTGGGACTTTTATTAGGATTTTTAGTAATGTATTATCTTTAAGTAACTTGTCATTTCATTTCATTTATTTCATTTGCAACCTTAAGCAGACGCTCTTATCCAGAGTGACATACAGAAATGCATTAAGGAATATCATAAGGCTCTTATGTAGACATTAGTCGGGAAAATAGATAGATAGATAGATAGATAGATAGATAGATAGATAGATAGATAGATAGATAGATAGATAGTTTATTTATTTTTAATAACCGGTGTATGTTCAGTGCTTGTTTAAGTTTTTACTGAAGAGCATTCAATTTGCATTCAGACCAGACTAGCTGCATTCATTGGCTATGTGATACACATGATCTAACCCAAATGGCTCCTCAATGCTAAATAGGTTATTAAATACACCCTGTGTAGTGCATTATATAGAACAGGACTCAACAATTAAGCTACTGGTGAACAAAAGACAGTTTTGCCTTATTTATTTGCTGTGGGACAATGATTCTTCATGAGCCAGCATGGTTTATATCCCAAGTGACTCCATACTCCTTAGGTAGCTGTTCTATATAGTACATACACTATGAAATCTATAGTGCACCATTTTGGATTTAGACTCTGTGATGGCGTTATTAAGTACACTTACCTTTTATCCATACTAATTAACCTTTCTTTTTCAGATACACCTACCATGTAACACTTTTTCAGCACCCCTCTACCTTGTCCAACACCACCACAGGACCACCACTGGCTATTTTTGGTGTTGGATAATGGCAACAGATGGGCTGCAGAATCTGCATAAGTATAAAGTGCATCTACATGGTAGATAAAAGATTATTTAAAAAAAAGATTAAAAAAAGATAAAAGAGCCAATACATGTAGATACCGCAACCCTTTGCTGCAGGGGTAAAAATCATTTGTCATAATTTTTCACTGCAGGAAAATTACTTCCCGTGGGCCAGCATACAAATATCGTTACTGTCATTGAATAAGTACAATGTGATTCAGTGTTGGTGCACATTTTCCAATCTTAAGCTGCCCAGTTTCTGTGAGTCTGTATCCATTATAGCCTCTAATTCCTGTTCTTGGCTGACAGAAATGAAACATAATGTGGTCTTCTGCTGTACAAGCCCATCCACTTCAAGGTTTGATGTGTTGTGCTTTCTGAGATGCTTTTCTGCTCACCACGGTTGTAAAGAGTGCGTATTTGAGTTACTGTAGCCTTCCTGTCAGCTTGAATCAATCTGACCATAGTCCTCTGACCTCTCTAATCAACAAGGCATTTAAACCTGCAGAATTGCAGCTCACTGGATATATATATATATATATATATATATATATATATACATATATATATATATATATATATATATATATATAGGTTTTCCTTACTGTTCTTTGTTAAACTGTCTGAAATACTCACACGAGCCCCTCTGGCATCGACGCCCATGCCATCACATTAATATTTCCCCCATTCTGATGTTTGATGTGAACATTATCTAAAGTTCTTGACCTGATCTGCATGATTTTATGCATTGCCCTTAATTCTGCCACATGATTAGCTGCCTGGATAACACATATGTATGAGCAGAGGTACAGGTGTTCCTATTAAAGTGGCCAGAATAGTATTCGTATTATTTTTTATATTGTATATTTTCTGACAGGATGTGGACAAGTTTAAGTGGTGAAAAGTGGTGAAGAGCTGGAAAGAGAATTAAAACAACGGAAATTTAGCACGGCTTCATTAGTGTCATGTATTTGCAGTGAACTGCCGCCATCTTGTGGCCGAAAATCCGTCCTTCCATTTTAACCCCTTCAGACCTGGCGTCCATTGGAATGGACATTACATATTTCCGAGTCTAAACCAATAAGAAATCTCTGATTTCATTGTTTGAATAATGCTTATTACTGATTGGTTCCTGATTATCCAATCACAGTGGAGAAATGACTTTTAACTTGAGCTGAGAGAGCTTCAGCCATCATCCGAGACAAGCATGGCTCTGAAGCTCGAGAGAGGGAGGAGTAAGTGCCTAATTTTAATTTAATTTAATTTTCATTAAAAATGTTAATTTATGTTCATGCTAGCCTAATACATTTTCTCTCGGCATAATTTTAACAATTTCAAGCGTTAATATTTCAAGTTATTTTGAAAATATTTCATTTCATCAAGTTATAGGATTTTTTCAAAGTTTAATGTCCATCCCAATGGACATCAGGAGTCAAGAGATATTAGCCAGCACTCAGTTAGTCAGTGTCACCAGGCAAAGAAACAAAATACCTATAAGCATTTCATAGCTAAGCTATGACTTCACAGTTGATTTATTTTATGTATATAACCTGTTTTTCACACAATCTTCCTTTAGAGTATAAAGTCATAGACTTCCTTGAACACCTTGTAAATGGAGAGTTATCTAATCTTGACTTCTTGGATTCAGGAAATGAGGCAGATGAAAACGAGAGTAAGTGTAGATGTTGAGAGTATAGTACAAGGTTTTATGCCTTATATAATATGTAAATTGCAGAAAATGCATGTGAGGTCACGAGTGAGAACATGGAAAAACAGTTATAAATGTGATTGTTTTGTTATTGGATAGGACAGGGGACAGAGAAAAGGGACAGTGGAGATGCATGTATGCTTGAAGAACTTGAGGTGGCATTTCAAGATGAATGTGGCCCAGTGTCTGGTGAGTGTCAATAAACCAGTGGCAGCAAAACGTGGAAGACCCAGTATGTCTCCAGAACCACAAGCGCATGCCCACAGACCATGAGTTCAGGATGCAAGGCCTCTACCTGAAGTGCAGTACGATATGGTTGACCACATGCCGAATTATGATGAGAAGACAGAGGCCACAGGGAAAACACATGTATTCTGTGACAAATGCAACATCCACCTTTGCTTTGTGCCACACAGAAACTGCTTCAAGGCTGCTCATCGCAAATGAGAGAATATATGGGAATATCCAGCAGATGTATTTTTGTTATTTTCCATTTATTAGTAATTGTGTGATCTCTTATTAGCTTGCAATGTTAAAAGTTAGCAATGTGTTTGGAAGTTCCATGATAACCTCCTATGTTAAAAACATGGCCTTTTTTAATCTAAGATTTCCTGGCATTTTACGTTCGTTTAGTCGTGGCGTCCATTGTAATGGACATGAAAAAATACCAATAAAAACATGAGTTATCAAAAAAATAAATAAAAAAAATTCCCTTTATTTCTATGCTGGAAGGGAGTAAAAAATCAACTGGGAATTTTTTTTTTGCTCAGCAGAAAAAAAATCAGGTCTGAAGGGGTTAAAATGGACGGTATTAACTTTTCCGCGCGTGCGCCATAAGCTCTTGGATGCATTCCGAATGGATTCGAAATCCCTACATAGGTAGACTACACCGAAGTCAAAATAATGGATTCTACTCCCTAAGTAGTGCACTAGATATTACTAATGAAACACAGTTAGAATACGGCCATTGAGTGAGAACAGAATGCAGTTGAGACAGTTGGTTCAACGCCAGTTAGCATTTTAGCTAACTCCGGATTAAACACGGATTGTTTTTCGTTTTAAAGGTTTCTTAAACTTACGTTGAAGTTGACCAAGAATTATTTTCGTCTTCAAGGAGCAGTTGCGTAAGAAAAAAAAAACCAGATTTCATAATGTATTGGGGAGCAGCTAGCTAGCAAACTAAGCTAATTGTCTACAGTGGTAACTACTGACAACCTGTTTGAGTCACTTAGCTTGTTAGCAAGCTAGCTAACTGAAGCACTAAAGGACTTGTCTGTCATTAGTACTTACTTCTAATTTCTAATTAGGTTAGCCAGCTAGATAGGTGACTAGTCTAACTTTGTTAACAGTACTTTTTTTTCTTTCTTTTTTTTTTTTTTTTTTTTTTAACCCTTCACTCCCAAACAGTTGTTTACTAGCTAGCTTTCTATATAAGTGCACTACACTTATTGGGGTTTGGGACACAGCCTGTATTTCTGTCACCTGGGTGAATTTTTACTTAATGATTAATCAGAAGAGGTAATGTTTTAATCAGGTTGATTTAATTTGTAGGATTGATGAGCTGTTTATGTGTGTATGTATTGCTGTAGATCAGATGGGGTGAGTCCATGACTGAGGTGCCTTCCTAAAAATTCAACTTTTGAAATAATTTTCAGTATTGAATCCAAGAAAATATGCATTTAATATGTTATTTGAGTGTCTTAACCTATCTCAGGCAGTAATCTCATTTTTAAAAGGTTTCTTTCCTGACAACGGCTGCATTTTGCTCTTAAATGAGTAGCAGGATTGGGATTTTTAGCTCATTCATTCATTCATTCATCTTCAGTAAGCGCTTTATCCTGGTCAGGGTTGCGGTGTATCCGGGGAGCACCGGGCATGAGGCAGGAATACACCCTGGATTGGACGCCAGTCCATCACAGGGCATCCTGCACACGCACATGCGCACACACACACGCATTCACACCTAGGGGCAATTTGGAGTAACCAGTCCACCTACTGACATGTTTTTTAGAGGTTGGGGGAAACTTGAGTACCGTGAGGAAAGCCATTTGAAGACAGAGAGAACAGTCAAAAATGCTGTTTACTAAGTGCTGCAGATACTCTATTAATGTTTTAAGTTATTTATCTAATCCATACACACCCACACACGGGGCACAGTGACGTAGTGGTTAGCACTGTTGCAACTCCTCCAGAGTTGAGGGTTCAATTCCCACCTCTGTTCTGTGTGCGTGGAGTTTGCTTGTTCTTCTCGTGTTTTCTTCCGGGTACTCCGGTTTCCTCAAAGTAGTCCAAAGACATCCGTTGTCGGCTGATTGGCCTAGACTACACGCTCATCTCTAATTTGTCCATAGTGAGTGAATGGGTGTGTGATTGTGCCTAAGGGCTACACAATATATCGAAATGATTGAAATATTACAAATAGAAATATCGCGATATGCATATCGCAAGGGCTTGCGATAACGGGATGATTTTAATACTTCAAAAAGTTACGAAAAATTCAAAGTTTTAGGGCGATGCAGACTGCAGGCAATGCTTTCTTTTCCTCATAAGAACATGAAACTTATGTTGGTTATGTCATTTTCAGTTTTTATATATATATATATATATATATATATATATATATATATATATATATATATATAT
>CM075005.1:5657814-5673352 GCA_037576675.1 Pangasius sanitwongsei | reverse complement strand
GAGCCAAAAATGTTAGAATTGTGTCGATGTCCCAATATTTATGGACCTGACTGTATATATATATATATATATATAGGCCCAGGCTTCCCGTGACCCTGTGTAGGATAAGTGGTAAAGAAACATATACAGTACATATAAGTTTATTTCTAAATATATCAGTGCCACACAAATGTCACCACAATCATGGCATCACTCAGGTGTTTAACACAGCTTTGCTCTTCATGACTGGTAATCCTTTTTGGGGTTTTTTTGTGTTACAGATAATGTTGGGATCTATCTGGCAGTGCCTGTATACCAACTTTCTGCGGTTCTGGTTGAAATGGTTTCTCAGGCAAATCACAGGAAAATGTGAGCTGCAGCGGATCTGCCACGGATATGAGCCAGGGGCGCCGAGGACTACACGAATCGGTGAGGCTCGCTGTGAGCGACTGCTCTGCCAATACACTGATATAACTTCACCCTGAGCCACTCACATACTAATCTTTATAATCATCAACACCATCCATTATTTATTTTGTAATAAATTTGTGAGTTGACATTTTTAGTTTAAACTTCTTTCATCAACATGTTGGTCTACTTTCACTTTGGTTAATGATTTTCTACATTACCCACAATGCTATTCGATTACCGCCTAGTAGTGATGCCAGTGGGATTTCACCTTCACTCTACCTAAAGAGAGTGCTTTAGTCTGTCCAGCTCTCTCACCTCCTCATCTGTACACTTTGCTCAAACAGAGCAGCTTCCAAAGCTTTAACTTTCATGCTAATACCACCATCAACGCAATCGTGCTCTTTATCTTGTAGCTTGCTAACTAGCTGAGCCAAGTCTCTGACATAACTCAGCACGACTGCGTCATGTAGCTTTGCATTCTGTCCAAGTCCAAGGTTTGCACCAACGTCTCCACTACTTCTACACTGGATTTTTAGGCGCTAACAGGAAACCTGACTGTTATCCCTTTTGTTTACATTTTTTTTTCTCCTAGTAAACACCATTGTAACTGCGCTGGTAATGTCTCTCCGTGACATCAGCGTGGCAGACAACCGATAGCTTCCCAAAGAAATACAGAAAGAAAATACAGCACCAACCAACACATTAGCACCAGAATCACTAAACACATCACAAGTATTATAATATAAACATATTTTAGGTTTGCTTTAACTGGTTTAAACTCAGTTACTGTAAGGTTCATTATATGCCATATACAAGGTACCTTCTTACACAGTGTGATGATGAAGTGCTCAGATCACAGAGATATAGATTCACATGTTGGAAATGATCTGCTCTTTCTGCCTTTGTTAGTGTCTCCTGATATTCAGGATTCACCTCTTACTTATCATAAAACAGTGATTCCTTGAAATGCACTATGTGGCCAAAAGTTTGTGGACACCTGACAATCACACCCATACGTGCTTTTTGAACATCCCGTTCCAGATTTATTTCCACTAGATGTTGGAGCGAGGCTGTGGGGATTTGTGATCATTCAGCTACAAGAGCATTAGTGAGGTCAGGCACTGATGTTGGGATGTGAGGAGGTCTGGGGTGCAGTCGGAGTTCCAGTTCATCCCAAAGGTGTTCAGTGGGGTTGAGGTCAGGGCTCTGTGCAGGACACTCGAGTTCTTCCACTCCAACCTTCACACACCATGTCTTCATGGAGCTCGCTTTGTGCACAGGGGCATCGTCATGCTGGAGCAGGTTTGGGCCTCTTAGTTCCAGTGAAGGGAAATTGTAATGCTACGGCATACAAAGACATTCTATACAATTGTGTGACTCCAACTTTGTGGAAACAGTCTGGAGAAGAACCATATATGGGTGTGATGGTCAGGTGTCCACAAACTTTTGGCCATATAGTGTACTATCCTTCAGGCTTGTGTTTATTTAACATGTGGATTTCTAATTCTTCTGTCATACAATGGAGTTCCTCTACCTGATTACAGGAAGCGACTAGGAAATACATAGATGCGTGACCAAATATCATTGACGTTCCCAGATATTTTCGGCAATTTCACTCATCAATAAAACTGCGAAATCTCATTTGTCCATTTAATTTTAAAATTTTGGATGCAAAAATTTTCTGTTGTATTTTCATATACACATGTTCATTGCACTTTGCATGTATAATGATTTAAGATATATCTCAGTGTTAGTCGTACTAATAATAAGGAAGAATTTGACATTATTTATACTTTTTTTCTCATTTCAGAAAACTCCTTGAAATCTTCAAAAAACAAGGTGAGAGATTTTTCTCCAATGTGACAACACTTAATGATACTTCATTTAAAACAGATCAGGACAGAATGTTTAATAAGTAAATTAGATTTCAACCTAGAGCCTCATTAGGCGAAGTCAAGGCTAATCCATCTAAAATCTTTTTTTTTTTCCCCCCAGGTTAGCTAGTGTACAAGGATGATACGTTTTGTGTGAAACTGATATTTAAGATTCCAGTGGTTTTTAGCTTTTTGAAATTTAAGTACTGAAACTTTTTTGTTTGCTGAAAAATGTGCTTGAATTAAAGAAAGATATATTTAATATTATCACAAAATAACACAGATAGGCATTTATATCTCTCAGCAGAGGAAAAAAATAAACTAAAACTGATCTGTAAATGTAACTCTGTTAATTTGAGTCATAATACTTGTGGAAGTGTAATTTTTAGGCAGGACCGGTTCATCTTTTCATTTTTGTTATTTAACAGTTGTAATGAAGATCTTAGAAATTCACCAAGTTAAAAAAAAAAAAAAAAAAAAGATGTGACAGATAAATGAAGAATTTGTTTGGTGACCATCTTTTATGAAGTACTTAAAGGTTCTTACCCTTGATTTGTTGAGGGGGAAAAAAAAGCTAAATTAAATTTGATTTGCATATGAACTTGTTAGTTCCTTCTGATGAGCAGAGTCAGTGTAAATACTGAACGTTAGCACCGCATCATTACATATTGCGATACTGATTATAGCACAATGTGCGTGACGTTTTCTCTCAGACTAAATGAAATGTGTCTGTTGTGTTGTTCAGGTGCTGCAAGACGCTGTGAATGTGAAGGAAGATGCAGTGGAGGGCTGTGTGACACAAATCGTGAAAGAGAAGAATATCAAAGAGCAAAAAGATCCCAAGTAAGTGTGACTTTCAGAGACACTGAGAGTGTCAATAGCTTCAGTCACACTTTGGTGTTAACATTGTTTTCAAAATCCACTGTAGTGTTAGAATGTATTTTTGATAGACTTCAAAGCACTTTTGTAAGTCGCTCTGGATAAGGGCGCCTGCCAAATGCCGTAAACGTAAATGATTATTGATGCTTTTTTTTATATTAACGTGCTTTATTAATACTGAACAATTAATATTTTTATATTAATTGTTATTTCAATTGACAATTGCAGGTTTAAGGTTAATCTTCATCAGTGCCTCATACAAATAAGTGGCTATAACACCCTGTTCACGACGGTTGAAGAGCTAAGAAAAGAGGTGTTTGACTCAGAAAATGAAGAACATGAGAAAATGCTTCTTAAGGTGAGAGATTCTTATTAACTTTCAGTCAGATCTATTACTGTGCTTCAGCGGTACTAATATGTATGGTTCAGCCGCAGCATGTAGGCTTTTTGCCCCCTTCCTATGGCGATGCAGGGTTTCTCCGATACAGCAGCAGTCAGACCAAACGCGAATAAAATTCACCTGAAAGAAAAGCCGAAAGGGTGCAGGGACACAGGGACGTGAAAGGACATGCATTTGCTGCTTGGAGTGGTTACTTGGAGTTTCGAGTGCCTTTATCTAGGTGATGTTTGACCTGTTAATCTGCGAGCCTCTGTCTTGTGAGAAAACAAAAAAAAAATGGTGGAGCTGCTTATTATTAAGAAAGGTATCCAATCTTATCCAGTGTCCAATCTTATCCACAAAGTGCCAGTGTCCTGCAGGAGCAACACCTGATTCCACCTGTTTAATCAGTTGACCTTGGCTTATCAATAAACTCAGGTGTGGCTTCTGCTGGGCTTGGAATGAAAACCTGCACCCACACTGGCCCTTTCTGGATAAGACTGGACACCCCTGTGTTAAGTAGTGGCCACACTGGACCTTTGCTTCATTTGAAGAAAACATAAATAAAACAACCGTCTCATCAATCAATATTCGCTAGGGAATTTGTGGTAAAAATCTGCTTATCTCTGCCCGCTGTGGTTTTCTTGTTAGCAATGTTGACACCTTTGTAATTTATCTCATAGATAAATAAAATATTTATATAATAATAAGAAGAAGGCTAATTTGTGTAGCACCTTTCTCACACTACGGTCTCAAGAAACAACCAAAGACACAAAATAATCATTTAAAAACAGACAGTCTTTCAAAAGTTGCAGTGATTTAAAAGTATAATTGGCACACATTTTCTGTGCAGTTGAGATTTTATATATATAGCGCATTTGGCAATAATTAAGTCAGTGTAATTTTTATTTATTTTTTTTGGCAGTTGTTCTTTGACTGGAACAGAGTCCAGTTCTGTAGCTGAGGGTTAAGTGCCTTACTCAGTGGGCCAACAGTGGCTCTTTGGCAGTCAGTAGCACAGACCCTTCAGCCACTGATTATACTCGATAGGCTCTGGGAGGCACTGCGGCGCTGATCTGAATGCCTGCTGTATGCTGGATGATTGTTTGAAAGCATTTGTTTGCACAGGCATCACGCATTGGTTTGGTGGTTAGGAGTGAATGTAGATGGAAATAAAAAAACAAAAATCATAGTAACTCATAAAAAAATCGTTTTTTTTATGTAACAGGAGTTAATTTATCAACATATTTGTTAATTGTGCAACTGAAAAAGAGAAATGACTTATGTAGATCAACTGTCTTGTTTGTCTTGGCTCATAAAAATGATCTGTTGCAGTTATCTTGTCACGTTAGTAAATTTGGGCTGAAATCAGCAGAATTACATTAGAAATGTAATGAATTATATTTTCATTAGAAAACTACTACTTCATTAGAACTACATTAGAAATGAACTCATTTTCCCAACATAAAAGCTACATATCAGGTAGAAAATAATGTGAAGAGAATTGTTTATCGTTAACTGTGCGCCACCATGTTGTTGCGACGTCGGGTTTGTTTATGTCAAAGAACTCAGAATTCCAAGTCAGGAACTCTGGCAACATCCACCTTGTCCAAGTTCCCGTCTTGGAATTCCGAGTTGAATGACTGTACCATTGCGCTTTTTGCTGCTGGACGTTGGGTTTTTCCAAGTGCTCCAAGTATTACAGCATTAGCTTCAAGAGAGAGACTAGAGGCTGGAGAGGGAACAACTGTTTATAGCTGCTATAACATAAGTGATAACAGGAGCTAGGTTTTTTGGTGGCAACATTAAACTTAACTATATACAGATAAAACATGTTGTTCTGGACATGCTGTTATTGGAAAATAATTAACTCAAGGATAGTGTGTTACCATTACAATTGATTTTTTTTCTCTGATTGTGTGCCCCAGCGTGTTTTACGTCTTTTCACTGGTTAAAATTTTTTCCCATCCACATTCTGAAGTAATTAAAAATTAGAAGCGATTCAGAGGTCAGAAAGTCATAGCGTTTCGATGGGAGATGTAAATATGCGAACATTTCAAATATTTTAAGTGATCGAGTACATGAGCTAACAATATTAAAACAAACCACATTGTTGTTTAATGATTTATTGGTTAGTTGTGGGATTTGCTGATGCCGTCCGTTAAGCTGGAATCTCGAATCACCAAGCAGTGGGGGAACATCGGCTTTCAAGGTGATGACCCGAAGACTGACTTCAGAGGGATGGGCATGCTTGGCCTGGTAAACCTTGTGTAAGTCTCAGAACATGAGAAATGTCTGTGTTAATAATCAGATGGAAAGTTTCTGATCTGTACAGTGTTGTATTGTGTGTCTGTTTGGTTAAAAAAAAAAAAAAAAAAAAAAGGTTTTTCAGTGAGAACTACACTAAAGCATCACGGCACGTCCTGTCCCATGCCAACCATCCCTCGCTGGGGTAAATCATTTTCATCCTTTTACCTATTTAATTACATTGAAAGGAGCTCCCTTAGTGTGCACTGTTTTCATTCAGACTAGAATGAAGTATTACATTCAAACGGTCAGTGTGTTTCTCCACGTAGGTACTCTTACGCCATAGTGGGTATTAACCTGACCGAGATGGCCTACAGTTTACTGAGGAGCGGTGCTTTGAAGCCTCACTTCTACAACACTGTGGCAGGGAAACCGCACATGCACCACTTCCACCAGCTTTACTGTGAGTCAGCTTATTAACCTTTAAACTCTACCAGTCTTATGTACACTACGTAGGTGACCCGGTGGTTTTCAGGGGGGTGTAACACTTCTCAATGGGGACATTAGATTACAAGATAAAGTGAAAAAACTGCATGCCTACAGCTCAAGCGTGCAAGTTAAAGATATCAAGCTCCGTAAACAAGGAGTGTGCTTCCAGCAGTTATGAGCAATTCATTATTTATTCACTAGAGGGCGTGCAATCTCCCCGAGTAAGTCGTAGTCTTGCACCAAGAGTGTTTGCCCAAGACACAAAAGCAAAAAAAGACAGCTACATTATGCCATTTCGTCTGTCTTTTAAAAAGTGACGTTTACTGTAAGGCTCACAAGTCACAAATGTTGTCTTGGTTCAGCATTCGCAGGCGATTTTACCCAGGACCTCTGAAGACTGATTACAACCACACACCCCGAGTGATTACATTTCTGTGTGGCACGATTGCCTACACTGTTTGATGGAAAAGCAGTTTTATCAAAAATGCATGTATCCGACCTAAGTTCTGTATACTGCATGATAGACTGTTGGGAGGCAAAAAATAATTTAATAGCCATTTTGGTGCTGCCGTGTTCGAGGTATTTTCTCTAAAATGAATTAAGACAGAGCTGGGGAAAAAAACCTTACTTTATTAATTATAAATTGTACTATCCCCCAAAATTGTGTCTGCTTAGAGGGAAAAAATTGTTGCTTCATTGTATAATTCTCCATCTGTGTTTTTTTTTTTTTTTTTTTTTTTTCGTAATTTGTGTTAAAGATTACTATCTGTGTTTTTTCCGAGAATGTTCAGAAGTTCAGGTCCCTCATTTAAAAAACACTGAAGTAGCATTCAAGTCCAAGGTTTAATTTTCATAACTGTGCTATCCATGATTGCTAATTAAAAAAAAAAAAAAATACAAATCAGAAGAGGTTGTTGCATTTTGATGGAGAATTGAACACTGCTATGCTATAATAACTTTTTAATGATATGCTGATACTAATGCTAACATCCGAAAATATTTCAAAAAGTGTTTTGTGGATTTTTGTATTGTCTTTATTTATTGACAAAAGATGTTTTTGTGTGTGGTTTTTTTTTTTTTTTTTTTTTTTTTTTAAATCTTAGGTTACTTGGCATACGAGTTTGATAAGTTCTGGGTGGAAGAAAAGCCTGCAAGCATCATGGAGTTTAACATCTACAGAGAGAAGTTTCACGACAAGGTGAAAGGGCTCCTTCTGGAGCCGGAGGTCTCCCTTATCTTAAAGATTGAATCTAAAAACTGCCCAGATGACTGAGAGTTTTTGTTCTATGACTGATTTTTAAAAAAAAAAAGATGACTGAATAATAGCTTTTAAGCACATCCCTCTCCTATGCTTCCTGTTTTTAAACACAGTAACAAGTAGCAGATTTATAAACCATAAGATCATTCCTGAGCACAATACTGTAGGGCTGAATTGTGTCACCACCACTTACTAATAGAATTTTTATTTTGGACATACTTAAAATTATTAACAATTCTCCTCATACTTGAAATTTGAGTTATATTTATGGTTCCTGTTGGTTTCCTCAGTGTTCATCTCAGGAATTTGATATTTATGACGAAAGGGAAAATCGTCTGTGTTCCAAATGAATCTTGTGTTATGTTAAATTGTCTTGCACATGGACAATTCAGTGTGTTTTTTTGCATGTTTTAATGCTTTAAGTTTGCTAATATATTTAGCCGTACAGGACACTAGTTTAGCTTTATAACAGATATTAATGGTTTATGTATTTGATGTGATATTCTATAATCAATAACAGTGAAAATACTGTATGGTACTAGTGTTCAAGTTAAAGTCATAGTTTGGCTTAAAATGAAATTTACAACATTCCTTTTTTTTTTTTTTTTTTTTCCTCATTTTCATCATCATTGTAATTTTGTATCAAAGAACTTCAGAATTTGTACCTCCTACCTGAGGCATTGTTTGTACCAAGTGACACCAAACTATGTGCTAAGGAAGACAAAAAAGTCAACTTCGAGATGGAGCTACTGATGTATTTATCTCTGCGACATAATTTTGTCTCTTTGTATAGACGACAGTGTGTCATAAAGCACAAGAAAGTAAAAAACAAGCAAGTCTGTTTGAAACTGAACTACTTGAAAGCTATTTGAGGCGAGTATGTGATGATCAACACTTGCATGATGCTGAACTGTGGATGTTCACACTAGCAAGCGACAGGTGATGAATCATTTTCTATGTACGTGTGACATGGAGCCACGATTTCAGTGACTGCAGCAAGCAACATTGCCAAATATCCAAGTGATCGGCTTGAATGATCATTCCGACCAATCCTGTGGCGCGCGTGGTCCAACATTTCTTCACTTCCCATCTCCCAACTTTAATTCCTATCTGCAGTTAGTTCCTATCCTGTACTGTTTGATCTATAAAAATAGAAGACAAATGTAGAATTGTGGTTTGATCTTATCTTGTCATATAGGACCTCTTATTAAATGTGTACAGAAACATTTGAAGAAAAATAAAGCTTTTAAGGAAGTAGCAGAGATTGTTGGTGCCTCTGGTGCGTTGGTTTGTGTCTCTGATCTGCCGCGTAACATGTAAATCAAACTTAAATGCATATTAAACGAAAGTGGTGTGCATAAATTGTATAGTGAGCTGTATGCTGTACATTTTGGCTACTACCGTTCTCATCAGAATAAAGCTGGACAGGCCACGCCAACCACAGAAACTACAAGCGACATGAGGGACTTGTCACTTGCTAGTGTGAATGTAGAGTTATCTTTCATTACTTATTAGTTACATTTGCCTCATTACTTTAGTGCAAAACTGAAGAAGCAAACTGTGGAAACCAAACATGTTTTTGGTTGATTGACTACATTTATGTTACAATGTGTAAAAATTTTTGGCCAAACTATTGCTTTACGTCTGTTAAACTGAACAAAGTAGCGGCTTTTAGCAGAGTTTCTGTGTGTAATGACCCCTGTATTACAGTTGCTTTGTACAGCTGGCTACATGGCTAATGTTAATAAATACATTAGTGGTTAAATATGTGGTGTTTTATATTTGAAATATATTCAACCTGGAAGTTGAAAGATGTGGTTGAGGTAGGTGTAGGAATGGTAAGTAGATACAGAGTTGAGTGACCCAAATGAAAACAACAAACTGGAAGCTGTAAAGCATTTAGTGTGCTTTACGTACATATGTATTTATTTTAGAAATAGACTTTGATGCATTTCAGGTTGTTTGCTGTCTTAGCTTACAGTGTGGCTCGCACGTTTCTCCTGCAGGCTTACAGCAATTGAGCGGTGAGTAAACGTACAGTAAACAGTTCAACATGAATTTAAAAACACATTGTCCTTTTTTAAACAAAGGATTAATTAGTATTAATAATAATTATATAAAAAAAGACAGCTTATGGACAGTTTTGTGTGTAAAGCCACATTGTACATACAGTAGTTTAGTGAAAAAAGGGCAAAGTACAGAATGTGGTTTTTCATCATCTAAAAGCTACCGAACACCACAGGACCTGTACATCATAAAGCATTATACACACAGGTTCACACGCACGCACACACACACCAGGCTCTGAGAGATATTAGAATTATTTTCATGCAGTAAACATGAACTGGCTATGCTTTCATCTCTCTCAAATCGCTGTATAGAGTAAAGCTTAGGGTGAGCGTTCTTCCTCTTTTCCTTTAGTTCAGACTAATAAGTTAAATATTCAGCCATCTCCTTTTGCTGATTTTTGTCAATCGTTTTTCCTTCAGCAGCACAAATGGCAGCTTGTTCAGTGAGTCAGTGCATTTAACATAGGCGCAGCAGCCTTCCTCTACATGGTGGCTTCCATCTTCTTTTTAGAGGCCATCATGGCTCTCTTCAGCTGCTCGAACGACACAAACATGACGATGTTCCATGATCCCAGTCTGAGAAAGGAAGGCACAAATCTAGAAGGAAATGGACAGAAACGCACCAATGTCAGATATGTCACAACTGAACCCAAATCACTGGTTTGGATATAACAGGCATTAATTTGACCTGTATTATTTATACATGGCATAAAACATGACATGTTTATGAATCCAAAGGTTTTGGAAAACATACACTGTACAGCCCATGACACCCATATGTAGCAAGTTAAAATCTAATTTTTGGTTGATTTCCGTTACTTGGTAACTACAGCCTTGTAGCTCCAGTGTAAATCTAAAGAAGTACAATAGTCTTGACTGATTGACTACAAAATTGCTTTAACAATAATAATAAGAAGAAGAAAATAAATATTTAATTCCAAAGTGGTTATTATAACTGGTTATTTGATTGATTGATTGATTGATTGATTGACAAACTGGACTGAGTGAGAATGCGTGTGAGGGTTTATCTTACCCTTTGTAGAAGGCTGTAGGTCCTTCTTTGGTCATCATGGTCCAGGCACAGTGGATGGCACTTTTGTACTGACCAGGAGGAGAGTTCATGTAGCGAGTCTTCACCACGTCCACAGGAGAGGCGATGACGGTGGTGATGAATCCAGCGCCGAACGCAGAGACAAAATGACACGGCAGGTTATCTGTAATGGAACATTGAACAGTAGTGGTGAGGTTGTGATGTTTTAATAACAATAATAATAAGCTACACAAAACTGTTGTTTATATAAAATGCACAATTGCAAGCAATACTAAGGTCCACAGTAAATGTTTAAAGCAACTTTTCAGAAAAGAGCAAAGTGATAAAGCCTTTTTAATCTCTTGAACAATCAGGTTGTAGCTCTGGGGGCAAGTGCCAGTAGGAAGAAAATAGTCTTGCTGGTGATTGTTCAATATGAGAAATTTCTATGCCAATTGTAGCTACAGATAACAAATCTGTTTTCAGATGTTCACTGATCATCAGTACACTACATGGCCAAAGGTTTGTTGACACCTGACCATCACACCCATATGTGCTTGTTAAAAATCCCATTCAAGATTTAGTCCCGCCTTTGCTATTATAATAACCTCCGCTCTTCCGAGAAGGCTTTCCACTAGATTATGAAACATGGCTGTGGGGATTTGTGATCATTCAGCCACAAGAGCATTAGTGAGATCAAGCGCTGATGGTGGAACTCGCTTTGTGCACAGGAGCATTGTCTTAATTCCAGTGAAGGGAAACTGTAATGCTCCAGCATACAGAGACATTCTGTACAATTGTGTGCTTTCAACTTTGTGGCAACAGTATGTAAAGGGTGCACATATGGATGTGTATCTGTCATATAGTGTATCTGTCATGGACTGGTCTCATTTTAACTGTGAGTGCATAGAGGCACGTCCTTCCTCTTCTCTTGATTTGGCCTCCATAGCCAAATTGAAGACAAACACTTTCCTCACTGTCAATCTTTGATAAATGTAATCTAGATAGCAAGCTAGGCTAGGTAGTTAGCTAATACTAGCCAAGACTGGTATGATGTGCACTTGAACTTGTGTCTGGACTCTTTCTTTTGGTGACTGGTGTTTGTAGTTCTAGGTTCTGTTAAAAGGCCTGTGTTTTGGGACAGTAGTATGTGGGGTTGGCTATAGTAGGTAGTGACTGGTTAAATTAAGTCACTCCGAACTCTGAAAACATGTAGTTATTGATTAAATTCTTTCAGGAGATTAGGTTCTCAGAAAACGTTACTCTGCAAAACATTTAAGAAATAGGGAGCAGAAAATCTATGTATTGAAGTACTGAAGACCTAAAATATCAAAAGCCTGCAATGTTACAAAAGGCAAATGCTGGCCATGCAAAACATTACTTTAGTTATTCTTCTGGTGACTTTTTTCTTTTGTCTAATAATACCTTTTTAAATTCATTGCTGACATTGCCGAACATCTCCAATCTGCTGACGCACATGCTATCCATTTCCCCACTTTTGCATAGTCACTTAGGCAAATATTAATAAATAGAAACTCTACACTCCATGTGCTGTTATATAATCTAACAGGTTGTGCAACAGTGCATTTCTGTGAAGCTGATGACGCAGAATACAGTGCTTCTGAGGTTCAGCACACCTATGGTCCTGTCCTATCAGCATTCAGCAATAACTGGCACATAATGCACTACTTCAGAGAACATCTGCATAGGCAACATCTGCAAACAACATGCTTTGTCCATCAATGAGCCACCTAAGAAGCACTTTTTTTTTTTTGCATTCCACTTTCGTTGGCCCATTAAAAAAATTATCTTAATGAACATTTAGCCATTGTTTATAAGATCACAGTTTAAATATGAGGTGGAGTAAATCTATATTTTCTTTTCTTTTTTATTAGTAAATCTGCAGTGTGTTGCCACAAATATTTGGATATTTAGATTTTTTTCTTTTTTTTTTTTTTTAACCCTAAGGCATCCTTAATAATTCAATAATTTTAATTTTTTATTAAAATGCCCACCGGAGATGACTGGATACCAAACTCTATTCTGCTATCATTATGATCCCGTAGTTATGCAACTTCATTTTTTTTTATACCTGATCAGTAATATAATCTACAGTATGAAGTCCAAGTGATAAAGGTTGCCTTATAAACTGAACTGCTTGATGTCTGCACACAGACCTGGAGTTACTGAAGTATCTTGTGAATGGAGCAATAAAAGACTTGTTCTATCTCACAAGATGTTCTGTATTAGAAAATAATCAGTCAAGACATTTTTATCAGCAGGCTGGATAGAGAACAGGAGGTGTGTGTATTTTTGATGTGTTAGACAATCAGTGTTAGACATAAACAAATGCTGTCGTTGGATTTTGCCCTATTAAACTGGCCTCAGCTGGAATCGGATGCTTTGCTCTGTGTGCGTGCTAACCAGGGACAGGTTTGGAGGTTAATCTGATCTCAGATCTGCAGTGGGAATAGTTGAAAAAATGCTGAATGGCTAATAATGAAAGGCACCTCATATCAGTTTTATTACTAGCATTGTTACCCGATGCGCATAGGTGACATGTCAGTCATTTCAGTATTTTGAGTGTTTTATTATTTTTTAAGCACACATACCTGACATCAGCTTGTGTCCAAGAATGGCTTCTTTGATGAGATCATAAGACACAAGCTCTGTGCAGTTGACCAAGGCATTCCTGGTGATGTTGGGTAGCGTTCCTGTAAGATAATGAAATGCATTATTAGAATATTTCATTCATTAATATATCTTCAGTACGCATTTAATACTGGTCAGGGTCACGAGCCTGGGAACACCAGGTGTGAGACAGGAATATACCAGAGCACCATGCACACACACATTCACACATTCATTCACACCAAGGGGCAATGTAGAGTCACCAGTACAGCATATCTTTGGGAGGAAACTTTCATTTAAAATTCTGATCTAATCTAATCTAATCAGAAAAGGCCAGCACTTCTTTCCAATATTAAGAAAATGGACAAAATGGATAATGGATAAACTCAATAAGAACAGCTTATGAGTCTCATCCTAAGGTATTTATTGTTAGTGTAAAACTGTTGTATGTTTGAATTTGTGCTTTATAGTAACATATTAAATGTTAAGCAGCTGCCTTTAGACTCTCCTTGGAGAATTTTGAGTAAACAAGTTTGCCTCTCCTGTCTCAGTACAAGGAAATGGGTTTAAATTTTGTCTGTGAATTTAGGCTTTAAAAAGTAATGCATGCACTAACACACCATTTTACCTAATGAAAGGCTTGTTAATAACTTGGTAAGTGTGTTAAAGTGAGAAAAACATGGACAATTGTTCTGCAAAAACTCCAGGACCAGGATTGACAATCTCTTGCCAATAACATCAGTCACCATTAGAACATTGACACATCAGGGTGAATATGCCTTGGCAATAAAACCTATAGTTTCTGTACAGATTAATCCACAGACCTTTCCAGAGTCCACGGAGGCCCTCCTGGAAGAAGATCTGTCTATACGCCTGCATAGTCCCGTTGTAGCGACGAGAGACCCCCTGCAGGTTCATCTGGGCCTGGAAGCGCACTTTCACCACGTCTGTAGGCTGAGCCATGGAAACAGCCATCGCCCCTGTGGTGCAGCCGGCCAGGATCCGAATACCTACATTAGGGTCTGTAGATGGAATGAATGGGCTTAAATTAAGAAGTAAAGACAATTTTCCGGTAGAAAAGAAATCACTATTTTTAAAATGTCCTGATTGTTAGAATGAATGTAGAAACATTTCATACGAAAATTGACAGCTATTCAGGAAACTGTATGTATGCAATCCCTAGGTTTTTTTTTAGTTAATGTAGTTTATTTGTTAATTCTTGTGCATATAATTATTACCTATAATATATATATTCAATACTAGTTTGCCCCTTTAATCTCACTCACTTTCTTTGCCTCCTGTGTAGAAGCTCTTTACATTGTCGTAGAGGCCAATTCGTATGGATGCAAAGGCCATCTGTCTCTGCAGGCCGGCCACCAGGCCGTTATAGAGCGAGCGAGGCCCCTCCGTCCGCACCATGGTGCTGATCGTCCCAAATACGCCACGATAACGGATGTTCTTGGCAGCTTCTACTGCCACCTTCTCACCCTGGATCTGAACACAAAACAGGAAAAGGCACAGATCAGAGAGTATCTAAGGATTCTCTGACATGAGAAAGGTATTAACAGGTATTATTAGCTAAATATTGAACAAATACTGAATACAGACATTGAGTTAGAAACTAGTATGCTGGATACATGCTGGTCATGTACATGCTGGTCATGTACACATGAACAGAACATGGAGCATATGTGTGTCAAAGGATGTTTATTAGAAAAATTATCTCGAGGTTGTAGCCTCAGCAGAATGTTATGTAATATTCTCATGCACTCGTTAAGCAACATTTTTGCATATTTCAAGATGTAAAAGTCTGAAGGTGAGTCATTATACAAAATACATTACTGTCAACTAATAATCCCAACTACGCCGCCATTAACCAGCACTTAATATGAATATTAAATTTATTAAATTTGCAATAGGAAAAACTTGTAAGGGGACCAGGGTTATGAATCAAACTGAACAAATTTGTTCATGTTCCGTATCTAGCCATTAACATTCTGAGGCACACCTTCCCCCTATGCTGACTTTAAAATAGGCAATTTCATGCAAATGTCAACATTTCCCAGGCGTGATCATAGGGGAGAATAATTAATTGTGTCATTATTACATTATTCGTTTGTCATATTTCACACAACTAAACATGCAGCTGTAGGATTTTTTTTTTTTGTTTCATACACATCACGCACCTAACGCAGAAATATCAGTCATAATTCTCTAGATATACACTGCCCTCCAAAAGTTTGGAAACGCCTGAACAAAATAGGGTTTTTGGGCAATATCAGCATAAATCCT
>CM075005.1:5646919-5657714 GCA_037576675.1 Pangasius sanitwongsei | reverse complement strand
GAGGATTTATGCTGATATTGCCCAAAAACCCTATTTTGTTCAGGCGTTTCCAAACTTTTGGAGGGCAGTGTATACATAAAAAATATATATATTTTAACAGTTTTTTGTTTGTTTTTTAAATAGTTTTTGTGTCTCTTGTGTCTGTGTCTCTTAAAAAAATTCATGAGATGTCACATTTATACTGCAGATTTTTTCATTCATTTATTCATCTATCTTTAGTAAACATTTTATCCTGGTAAGGGTTGTGATGAATCCGGAGCCAATCCGAGGAACACTGGGTGTAAGTAGGAAATACAACGTGGAGAGCAGGGCACCATGCACGCACACACACACACACTCTCTCTCTCTCTCTCTCTCACTCACTCATTGATACCTAGAGGCATTTAAAAGTCACCAATACATCCACCAGCATGTTTTTGGGAAGTGGGAGGAAACTGTAGACACAAGGAGAACATGATGTACCCAAGTATCTTACTATTGTATATTGGTCAGTGTTTAACCTGAAAGGTCACATACCCTGATACACAAACTGTCTCACTGATGCTAAGCAGTTAATGAGGCACTTTGCAAATCAATATAGGTTCAAAAGTTTAAAATGTCATGTCAATGTTCAAGTGTGCAGCACATTTTAGCAAATGTAACAGGATACTATTCAAACTAGACACTGATTTAGAGCACTGGACTGTGTGTGTGTGTGTGTGAGTACCTGTAGCCGGACTTTAGCTGTGTCCAGAGGGAAGGTGACAAGGTCGGCGATGCAGGCGGCTGTACCTGCACTCAGTACCTTCACTCCCAAAGGAGGAGGAATATCAGATGGCTTCAGTCCCACCATGATCACAGCTACAGACACAGAGAACAGAATCACAAGTGCTCAGTTAGGGGAATATATTATATATTTGATGATAATACAATCCAACAATATTAATATTAAATATCAAGCAATTGAGGACTTGTAACAAACACACTGAAGAAAGTACAAAAGAATCTTTAACATCTTGAATATTAGTGATTTATCATGTTTTTCTTCTTATAGATAGACTACCAACTTCATTTCTAGACTTTTTTACTTTTATGTAATAGTAAGCTTATCAAGTAAAATTGTCTTATTTTATCAGCAGATAATTGTATTATTTTCAAGCATTTTTTTGAAATAAGCAAAATGATCTACCCACAGAATAAGTACTTAAGAAATCTGAATATATTCTACAGATGTTAAAAACGTAGCCTGTTCTGTTTTCTTCAGTAAAGTTCTAGACTACGATTTAAATACTAAAATGATTAGAGTACTAAATCCTTTTGTATTCTGCTCTTTTCCCAAACACAAGACTGGATGGTGAATGTGTAGTGGTGTTGTACTTTAGATTAATCATTGGATGGAATTAAATGGAATTGCAATTGGACTTAAAATCAGATCTAATCCATGTTTAGGAAAAGTTCACTGAGTGTGTTATGATAGTCTAGAGAAAGTGAAGAAAGAGGTGCTACTTACAGTTTCAGTCTTGTCCTCAGGTAATCCCTTTGGAGATGGTGGACCTTTTGTGTCTGGAGCAGAAAGTTTGGATTAAACCTTGAGAAAGGAAGATTAATCTCTGCCTCTTTATATAATTCATTTCTGCAGACACTCGGAGGCGTTTCTCTGCAATCATGGCTGAACTCAAAGTCCACCCACAAACAGAGTGTCAATGTCCACTTCAGCGCCAGCTCAGATACACACATTTCACAAATGACACACAAGCTAAAAACACCTTTCTCTAGGAATTTGTAAGAGCTTCACTTTTTCAGCAGGAAAATTGATGATCTTCTATTGTACTATGATTTATTGTTAACATTTTAACATTTTTCACATTAGACAGATTTGTTATAAGGTGTTTGTCTTACATTGTGTCAAAAAGGACAGCAATTAACTGTTTTATAAAGGTTAAGGGTTATTCTTGCCTGTTTATTAACTAAATTACACTGATCGTTTGCATGACCTGATCTGCAACAGGGCAGGAGGCTCGCCTGAGCTCTCAGCCAATCACTGCTCAGCTCTCAGACCAAGCACTCTGGGCTTTGAAACAGTGATTGGACGCCCAGTGAGGCGATGTTCTGTTGCCTGTTATGAGCACATACTCATCGTAACAGTGTTGATGGATATGGGTGATGTGAGTATCTGGTTCTACTTTTATTGTATCTCATAAAGTTCTAAACATTCTTTTTTTTTTTTTTCCTAGGCAACCAATTTCTATAGCATATAACTTTACATTTAAGTAATTTCATCAGGTAAAATAAATTCTTAAAAATAGTACAAATATCTTCTGATAGAATAAGTTCGGTGGCAATTATTAGACCGCACATTTCTAGATTTAATAACTTATTCAAGTAATAATAGTAATAAACTTATAAGTAACTTATTCTATCAGGAGGTTATTTTCTATTTTTTAGTTTGTTTTTTTTTTAATTAAGCAAAATTATCATTACGACTAAAACTCATAACTCCGACCTCTGACTAGGAAAAACCAAAGCAATTCCCTTCAACTCGGAATTCTTACTCAGAAACGGGATGGTCTCCTCAACCTCAAGTTCAGCAAGTGATATCAACTCAGCATGCCTAGAATGATAGAAAGGTTCTATCTTATAATTATTTTAGTTGTGTAATTAAAAAATATTAGATAAAGCCATATAATCAATATACATGATACTGAATATTGATACTGATGTTTGCAGTGTAACACACACAAAAAAAAAAAAAAGAGTGAATGAGTTGTTAACACTGTATGATAGGAGCATCCATGTGTTACCATGTAATATATTAATAATACTATTACAAAACCATTTACATCACACTTTGTAAAAATGTTACTTGCAAATGATGCAAATGTACACTATATGGCCAAAAGTTTGTGACCATCACACCCATATGTGGTTCTTCCCTAAACTGTTTCCACAAAGTTGGAGTCACACAATTGTATAGAATGTCTTTGCATGCCGTAGCATTACAATTTCCCTTCACTGGAACTACGAGGCCCAAACCTGTTCCAGCATGACGATGCCCCTGTGCACAAAGCGAGCTCCATGAAGACATGAATGCTCCAAGGTTGGAGTAGATGAACTTGAGTGCCCTGTGCAGAGCCCTGACCTTGCTAATGCTCTTGTGGCTGAATGGGTACAAATCCCTACAGCCACGCTCCAAATCTAGTGGAAAGCCTTCAGAGAGGAGCGGCAGTTAGTATAACAGCAAAGGGGGACTAGATCTGGAACAAGCACTGTTCAACAAGCACATACGGCTGTGATGGGCCAGGTGTCCGCAAAATTTTGGCCCTATAGTGTATTTATAGTGTTTTTGTGAAAAAGAAAAACAGTTTAAAATCAAATTAGGGATAATGTCTACAGACATAAAAGTCAATATTGCCTTATATAAATCCCTCTGAACTTCTACAAAGAGTAAACGTATAGCTGTATTGATTTACTATTTTATGTTATCTTGATGTTAACTAATGCTAATGATAACCAAGTTATCTTCATCTAAAAGCAGGAAACACGTTAATACCAGTCAACAGCCTGGTTCAGAGAGAGGACACCGAGTGACGTCTATGACTGAAGTTCATCAGATAACAATCTTGCTTTACTGCATGTTTTCTCAATGGAGTGGCTAGGTTAAAAATTTGACCAGCTCACGTAAGACCTTCTCACTGTTGCAACAGTTTATCTGTTGGCCCTGAATAACTCAAAGGCATCTTTGCTGTGTGACGTTTTCCCTGTGAAAGTGTCAGAGCTACACCGTGAACCTGCTACAGGGAATTAATCGAAGAGTTGTAGGCAGTTTCTGAGTCACAGATACTCTTACTGCAAGATCAATTATGAGAAAACAAAGTTTGATATCTGTTATCACAAGGGAAAAGCATTAGGGCCAGCGTATTTAAAGTGATTGGATTTTAGTGTTTGGATTAGATTACATCTTGAAATGCCACTAAAATATCCTGATAGGATAATTCCACTTCAGGACAAGGCAGTTAATAGACACCATAGGGACAAGCTGAGGTTCAGGGATTTTAATCTACACATACAGCAGGAGTACCGCAGATGAAATACTTGTACTCCATGCACAATAAAGATGAGTCTGATTTAATGCAATCAAATTTGGTAGAAAAGATGTTCATCTAGAATATCTACAATGAAATAATGAAATAGCTAAAAATATATTGTGCTAGCTAAAATAAAAATGATGTCATAATTTAGTTTAATAATGATAAAATCGTTTCTGTTTATGCAATTATCAGCAGTTTTGCACAGAGAGGCAAGTTACAGAAATGATATTTTATTTATTTATTTTTACAGAACTCAGAATTATATCAAAACTAAGCAAGTGTAAGACACTGCATAACAATTACAGCAATTAAAATGTTGCTATTAAATGCTCAGCTATGTGGTTGATTTACAGTAAATGCAGGACACTACCAAAACTAATACTAATATATAAATACTAATACTCAGATAATAATAAAATTGAGACAGGTTTTTACCTGTTTCAGAAATCCCAGGAGCACGGTGTACAACGGCATACACTCTAAATGATCTGCCAGTTCATCACATGGAACACACACACATTCTCACACTCATTCACACCTAGGGCAATTTAGCGCTTCCAATCCACTTAATGGCTTGTTTTTGGAAACCCTGGAGGAAACCCTAGAGCTGTGAGGTCAGCTGTTTACTGTGTCAGTACAGTCACTGTGTTAACTTTTCTGTTATTTCCTACTGCTAGGTTTTTATTCCGTGTCTATGTGCTTGTTCAGGTGAAGCTCACCCAAACTCACTAACTTATCAGGAAAAAAGCCTGAAACTGCTAAGTTCAGGTGTTGACTACAAAGAGCTACAGCCTATAAATGAAACACTATGTCCTGAGGGTAAACTCTAACACGTTCCTTAGCTGAAACCCTGATTACAGTGAACGAATGAGTGCAGGTGACTCAGCAACCCTAGTGTAGATAGACATAGTAAGCCATTAAGGAGACTGTGATATCAATAACTAATTAACGTACAGAGAGATAATCTGATCTGAGGTCTGTTATGACAGAACAGCTGGGGGAAAAAAGGCTAAATTCCCAGGAATTCATGAACACAGTGTCAACTTCCATGTCAGTCATTGCTCCGAGTATGCGAATTAAACATGAAGAAATGTAAATAATGTGCGCCGTCAAACAAACAAACAAACTGTGAAAGGGTCCGAGGCAACTGGACTGCCCTGATTGGATGATTAGACCGACACCCAAACCTGCATCATCAACTGGGTGGAAAGAAAACGAGTCAGTTCATTTGACTCAGCTGACCAATAAGGGATGACTCTTTTTATTCCTCCTTTTTTGAAAAAAAAAAAAAAGTGATAGATAGATAAAGACTATCAAAATAGTCAAAATAATTCAGACATCTTTATTTTTGAATAAATAAATATATAAATAAAATTTTCTAATTAAAAAAAAATTAAGTGATTATTAATAGACATCTTTGCCTGTCTAAATCTTAAATCGTTCAATTAAATCACTCTTCCTTTTAATTAACAAAACATGCATTTGATCAAATTGCACAGATTGATTAATAGCATTTGTACCACAGCGCTGTTGAATTCTCGAGGCCGAGTGGTCAGAAGGTGTTGATTAATTTTCTATAAAAGCAATTCTGACAATAATTCCAGCAAGACAAATCACAGTTTTATATCAGTGCACTTATTCTTTCTATAGTAACGACTTACACAGGGACTTGTATGGAGAATGATCCACATTAACAGATTGTTAAAAATGTTTAATTGTTGATATGGTGAAGTTTTGTTTATTTAAGGGGACGTCTGTTTAACATTTTTGAAAGGAGTCTCCAGTGTCAGCGCTTTGTAACAGTTAGAGGTGAAAGTTTACCACCATGGGAAAGTCTTCAGGACAGAAAGCTTTGGGGTTTTGTGGTAACATGACAATTAAATTCAAAAGAAAAAAAAAAAGATAAGAGAGGCTAGTTGTTTATGCCTATTATAACGTAAGTGATAAAAGGAACTAAATTGATGAAGATGTTCCAGAATATTAAATGCAACTATAAACAGATTAAAAAGTACAATGAAAGTCATTCTTTAATAAATAAATAAACAAACAAGCAAGCAAGCAAGCAAGCGTTGGTCAATTTCTGCAGCGTAATTGGAAAATAATCAATTTCAGGGTGGTAGGAGTAACTCTGCTTCATGTAGACCCTCACCACACCACCCCATTGTTGATTATTTTCCTATAACACGTCACAAAGCTTTTTATTCCTACTGTAATAAATCTCTCGCATGTAGCCTTTAAAGGTTAGATTAGTGCAGAATTTGGGCAGGGGAAATCTGCGGCACGCATGTGGCCACACTCCTACATTAAAATACACACGTCGAAAAAGGGAAAATTAATAATAACCAGATCGCACACTTTTCAATAGGTAGCATAGTATTCTTTTGTACTTTTTAATTATTTGGAGCAAATCTTTACAGGACACTTAAAACAATTCACAGAGAAACTACTAAAAACAGCAGCATTAAAATTATTTTTTTTAAAAAACAAAAAACAAAAAAACAAAGCTTACATGAAGGTGGACAGTCATGCCACATGCGTATGATGATGAGGAAAAAAAATGAACTGTAATAACCTTCAGAAAGGTTATTATAGAGTGTGTTATGTATGAGATGTAAAAGAGTTAGTGAGATCAGTGTGCCTCCTATGGTAAAATACAGTACATCATTACATGGGTTACAGCGAAGAAAGGAACTCAAAGTGCAGGTGCCAGAAACAGAAAAATGACAGACAGCAAAGTGGATAGATGATAGACTGCTTCCTCTTCAACACATATTGCACTGTTCAAGCCTTAGGTGCTCTATCTAGTGCATTATTTGTCAAATAAGGAGACACAGCCACAGACTGTAGATGTCTGCAAGTATTAATGTAGTGATTTCCAACTGGAGAATGTCGAATCAGAGACAAATCAGTCATGCTTTGTCTTTACAGCAGGGAATTCGGTCATTTCAGTTCTCTTTCTCCACTTCCAGTCTCATGGCTTCTTGCGTGTCCTACATTCAAAATATATCACTGTGCTAAAGGAATAGCATCACTCAAAAATGCTTCTGTTAGCCAAACCCAAACAGTTAGCATTGCAACAGCAGCACTTTTGGAGTGAAGTATTCCTTTAAGTCTACTTAACCGAGTTCCTTTCATGTCTCGAAGACGAGGACTGGTCACTCCCTGAATAGGCAATCAGTATAAGTGTAGACACAACACGACTATACACAGTCTACCTGTATTACATACTGTTAAATAGCAACATTATTACTCCATATAAAGTACACCAAGCATATAATATGTACGCAAGTCCTTCCCGGCTTTTTACAGATTAAAAAGATGAGAATCTGTTCAGTCCTGTTTCAAAAAGCGAGGATCCTTCACAGTCCTTCTGGTCCAGAATCTCAAACTCTTCAGGGTGAATTCACATTAGAGAAAATACGCAGCCAAGAGCCACTTGTTTCCTTTCTAAAATATCCAGTGTCTCAGAGAAATATACAGAATTTAAATAGATTAAGAAAAAGGTAGTTGATGATGAGTGTGTACATATGCAGATCTTTAAACGTGGCTTTGAAGATCAGTTTGAAATACAGATCAACCATTTTTAACATTTTTTTTTTAAGATGTAGTTTGGTAAAGTTTACTCCAGTGTTGAAAACTAGTTTAGAGTTTCTGGTCTGTCTCATTTTGTGCATGTTTGTAACATTGACGTAAACTTTAAAGGTGAACGTGGACATCAGTCAGTTTTTAAGACTGTCCATCCAGAAGGAGTTTAGCCCGAGAGCGAAATCTCATAATCGCTGACAGACATGTGCGTCTGTCCCCCCTTACGCACGTTCCTTGCGTTTGCGATGCGAGCTGCAATGTCCACAGGTTTCTCAAAGTAGTGCACCAAAGCTTGTTCTGTGAGCACCGAGGCCAGAAACTGCTCAAAGGTTATGGCCCAGTCCTTATCGATACTGGCACTGTGTGGGATCCCATCTCCTCCTGCACCACTGCGCACCAGCACCGTGTCCTCAGCAATGTCCTCACACTGAAGCTTTTCGTCCATCTCGTGTGAGCCGGCGCTCAGCACTGAGTATGACGACACTGACGTGTCGTCTTTGGTCTCGTCATCAGAGACGAGCATGGCTGAGGATGCACCTGTGTCTTTGGGTGATTCGTCCAGTTTGATGTCCTCCATAGGCGCTGTGTTGGGGAGCTTGTCATCAACTGAGCGGTTTAATGAATCCTCCTGAGTCCTCTGCTGCTTCCTGCATCTTACGGTGACCCGCTCCTCATCTTCATCCTCCTCCTCATCATCAGCATCATCCTCCTTGCTGGAGGGGCTGCAAAAGAGCTTTCCCACCTCCCCCATCTCCAGCAGCAGGCTGGTCACCGTGGCTGTGGCGTGGTACAGCTCCTGCTCATTAGCGTCCTCGCTGAACATGTTATACAGTGTCTTACACAGCTCGATGAACTGACCCTGAGGGTCAGAGGGAGGAAAAAAATGAGAGGGCAAGTGGGAGGGCCAGGATGAGAGATTGAGGAGATGGAAGGGAGAGAGCAAGAGAGAGAGAGAGAGAGAGAGATGGAGAAAGGGAGTGGTCATAGAGAGTGGTAGGAAGAGATAAAGAAATGGAGTTGAGGGAGTGAGAAAAAGGGGGAGAGGTGAAAGAAGAGAGAGCGAGAGAAGACAAGAAAGAGATGAAAAAGGTGGAAGAGAATAGAAGGGAGAGATGGAGGGGAAGAAATTGAGGGAGAGATGGGGAGAGGAGGAGAGAGAGGATGAGAAAGGAAGAGAAGACGTGTAAGAGAGATTAGGAGGGAGAGATGGAGAGGTGAAAGAAAGGAGCGAGAGAGGGAAGACAAGAAAGAGATAGAGAAAGAGCAGAGGGGGAGGGGAGAAGAGTGTGAGAGGAAAGGAGGGGAAAGAGAGAATAGGAGAGAGATGGGGAGGAAGAAATTAATGGAATAGGGACAGATAGACAGAGAGGAGGGGAGAGAGAGATAGAGAGAGAGAAAAATTGAGTTGAAAGTACAGTGCAAGTGGGGGGACAGAGAGAGAGAGAATACGAGGGAGAGATGGACAGAGGTAAAAGTGTAGATCAAAAGAGGCAACATGAGAAACAGAAAGATAAAACGAGAAGAGGATGTGGTAGAGTGAGGGAGAAAGGGAGGAAGGTATGTACATGGGAGTGAGAGAACGACAGAGAGAGAGAGAACACAAGAAAGAGAGAAAGAGAGAGAGGGAAACTGCTTTAACACAGCACAGTATAAATGTTGTAAAGTAAACTGCTATAATATGGAAACTGAAAACAGAGCTCTTTGGGTACCTGATTGAGTTTTGGGAGATCCTTCATGTTCTCGGTTTTAGATTTCGTCTCCTGGTTCCACAGGCGCAGGTACGTACGATAATCTGGCGTATGCATTTTCTTCACTGCAGCCATTAAAAAAAACAATTAAAGTCATGTACCCAGAGATTACATTTCAAAAAGGATTTATCGCTGCATGTTAAGCTGGTCTCATTAAAGTTTAAACCCCACAGTGAGTTCTGACATGGTGAGGGTTTAATGAGATCAAACAGATTTTAAAGACGATACACATACACTCTACGGACCAAAAGAGCAAACTCATTCACGCTTCACCTGCCTTCATTTCACACCCAATATCACGTTAAAGCAACACAACTATTTTCTTCTTACCTCAATCGTACTTTACAAGCCTTAATATGTTTGGGGTTTGAAGTTTGCTTCTTTAATTTTTTTTATTTCCTGGCACTAACAGGTAAGGGAGGCTTATAGCCACCTGTTTGGCGTCATCCAAAGTACATGCTTAACATGGCACACTCATCTTAAACAATTTTGAGCTGTTCAGTATCACGAACAGACCTGTTTATATGGTTTATGACACTGAATAACGCACAACTGTCTATAAAAATGTACAACTAGACATAAAAACCGCAGTATCTTCATCTTGAAGATCTGGTAGGTGTGAATAAGGCAGGATGAAAACATTTAAGGTGTGCTGTTAAGGGAAGATAACCAACGACAGAGTGGTGTGATACGGCAAGATATGAAGGGGCGTTACTGAAGTCGATTGTTTACTATAACAGCACCTCCCAAAATGTTTTATTCCTCTTTATTACTTAAAGATAGACAGGTCATACCTTTTATCTGTTTATAGTTATATTCCATCTTGTGGAACGTCCACGAAACAAGTTTGCTCCTATTATCACTTTTGTTATAACAGCTATAAACAATCAAGTGAAGTTAATAAGACAAAATTGCAGCTTGCCATGTTACTGAGAAACTGCAAAGATGTTTTTACAATGCTAGTTTGTTGTTAGCTACGTTAGCCTCTCTAATTTGGGCAAAGAGGAAAATTGTATAACTTTATTATTATTATTTTGCTGTGTGTCTGAATTGTCCCTTTGAAATTCTTGCTATGATCTGTTCAAACCTACAGAGGTCACATGACTCCCGAGGATTCCTGAACATTGTTGTTCTTATGGTGACCAAAAATATGAAAACAGATATATATCTGTTGAAAATCTTCTGCCAATGATTCAAAGAGCAATAACACAACATTTTGTTAAAGTAATGCAGTGTTTTAAATACAGACAGTGTGTAGAACGACCACCAGAGGGCGCTAACTACTGCTTCTCCTTCTTCTTTCGGCTTTTCCCTTCAGGGGTCTCCACAGCGAATCATCACTCTCCACCTATCCCTATCTTCTGCATCCTCAACACTTGCACCCACTAGCTTCAT
>CM075005.1:5617082-5646819 GCA_037576675.1 Pangasius sanitwongsei | reverse complement strand
CCATATACCTCCTCTTTGGCCTTCCTCTTCGCCTCCTGCCTGGCAGCTCCATGTCCAACATTCTCCTACCAATATAAGGGCGCTAACTACTGCACTTAGAGAAAAAACTGCGAGCAAAACAATTCAGCTGTGAAGGAAGCGCTGGGGCGGGTGTGTGTGTGTGTGTGTGTGTGTGTGCGCATTTCCTACCTTTTTCATTCTTGAACGTGACTCTTACAAATCCGTCATCTTTCTCACTCCTGCTCTTAGGGACAAGGCCTGTGTGTTAGAGAACACAGGTGAAGTTAACACAAATACCAAATACAGAGTGTTTGAGTAGAGGGGGTTTTCACATATTTATACTATATATGCTGAATGCATCAAGGCCTGAACATAAGTCAATACAATGATTTTAAGATGATAAAAAATTCTGATAATATCCACTGGTATAATTATATATTAGAAGTATAACAGTATACTCCGGTCACGATCTGATTCACGATACTGGCTTCACAATTTCGATTCAAGTCAATTCTCAGAATATTTTGAACAAAATTTGAATGAAGAAAAAATTATGACTGAAAAGGCTCCTTTTTATTTCTGAATCAAAACAATGTGCATTTTTGTCCAAAAATTCAAAAATGGCTATGAACAGAGGTTTAATATTGTAAACAAAATGTACTACAGGTTCACCATATCTAAATAAATAAATAAATAAATACATTTATAAATTCTCCCAAAACTTTTGATTGAATAACAAAGTGTCTGACCTGGGGATTTAAAAGACTGACTTAAACATTATGAGCTCTGTAGCTGAAATAGAGCTCCAAAGTCAGCTAAAATGCCCGAGAGCTTTTGGTGCTGTATGAAAACTACTGAAGACCTCTTTTTGTAACCGTTGTAACGTGGTCGTGTAAACATATAACGTATAATGTGTGCTGGTCATTGCAATCCAGAGCGATCAGGCTATCGGACTTCACATGTGCAGATCTCACAGGCTCTCCGTGAAAGAACCTGATCATGGACCAGCATGCTCTATACATTTTAACTTTATGGGTTGTACAGATTGGGACCTCTGGTGTCTAAACAGTGCAACTCCATTACATACATTAATTAATAGATCGCTTATTTCCACATTGCTCACAGTGCTTTGCGTCATCTTTACATTTCGTTATATATTTCGAATAATATTGAATTTTCCTATTAACTTTGCATAACTCTCTCAAGCTAAAAGATCTGCACACATGCAACACTGAAAAACAAAAAAATAAAAATATCTTTGGAATAAACTCCAGAGAGCAAACACAGCGTGAAACAACCTAGACACACCGAATATATGAAGCGGCAGCGCTGTCAGTGTGTGTACACTGTGTGTGTTGTGTGTGTACCATTGGAAGTCTCAGGGGTGATGTCCTCAAAGAAGTACTGCGTGGCCTCAAAAGCCGAATCTGGCTCATCCTGCTCATGATGTACATCTGAGAGAAAAAAGAGATTAAATGAGTGCTGCTGCTGTTTGATGTGAAGTCCCAAGTCTTTCTGTAGAGCTGTGTGAGCTAGCCAAAAATAGCATTTAGTGCTACACACTGTGACAGAGATGCTGCCTTAAAGTATAGCAAATTTAACCAATGAAGCTGTGGTTTGTAATTCAAGACTGGCCTGCTTTAATGTCAATGACGTGAATGGTAGATGCTCCACATTAAGAATTTTTAAAAATTGTACAATTATTGATAGTTTTCTGTAAGGAGATGTTTATTTAACATTTATGGAAGGAGTCTCCAGTGTCAGTCCTCTGTAATAGTCAGAAGTAAAGCAGTAACTTTAAGTTTTCCACATGGGGAATTTATGGTCTCTCAGTAACATGATTGTTGTATTAATAACTGTGTACACCTGCTATAACCTAAATGATAACAGGAACTAACTTTTGCAGATGTTCCACAACATTAAATGTAACTTAAATCTATGATGTTTAATAACTAATAAATTGTAAATATGTGTTTAAGGGGGCATTTATCCATAATAATGAGAAAATGCAGTGTGATGTATTGAAACTTGGAAGGAACAGAAAAATCAACATAATATTATATTCATATTCATAAGGCAATTAAAGTAAATGTAGTAGTAAAAATGATAGGCTCATTAATATTTGCAAGCAAGTAATTACAATTTTGTGCAATATTTAATGGATTTTTGACAGTCGTAATGTGATGTAATTAAGCAAGCATGATTAGATTGGAAGAGAGAGAGAGAAAGAAAGGAAGGAACAAAGCACTATGCAGATACACACACACACACACCCATCCTGTTTTACCTGGCAGTATGTGCATCTTATAGAGGAGCTTTAGTTTCTCAGTCAGGTCGCCATGGTACAGGACACCTACAACACAGAACAACAGCTACATGCTGAATATCCTCATGCAGCACCAAACAGAACTGCTTAATTAAAACATATAACAAAATGCAAGTTTTGGCCCATTTCTAGGCAACACATAAGCCCATCCTGCTCTCAGGTTCCTTTGGGGTTATGTGAAAGACCACGTTTCCACTGCAGGAACTTTTTCATAAACATTACAAAACAAAATACAGGGCTCATTTTAGTTCCTGGGATGGTTCCAGAAACTACACACATTTGGTACTTTTTGGTAGATTAGGATGAAGCATTTGTCCAACATAGCAAAAGAAACAGGATCTCCTGTGAGAACCTTGAAGTTCTCGATCCAGAGATTAAAGGTATTGGATTTTTTTCCCCCCATTGCACACACATAAACAAGACCTGGCCCAAACAGAACCCAACAAAACTGATTTACTGGCTCATATTTGATGCAATAAAATTACTGATGAAATGATTTAGTGGAAAGATTCTTAACACAGCAATAAAAACGACATTTTTTTAAATTCTCAACAATTGGTTGAGATTGTAAAGACAATATTGAAGCACAAAAAAACCTCTACAGTTAGCACAGCAGATGATCAGAATTCCAAAGTATTGCTGTTTGTGTTTGTATTAGGTATTGAGAAATTAACTTTCATGCATGTGGAGAAGCAAAAAAACAGAATATTGCTTTTCTGCCATTGTTTCCTTAATTTAGGCCAATTCCCACCCATTAGCCACCTATCCCCATCACAAGACAGCTACCAAATTGAAGGATGAAGGCTGACATGTGCTTCCTCCAAGACACGTGATCTCAACCAACTGCATCTTTTCAAGCTGCTGCTCATGCTGCCTCACAGGGCAGTATAACATACCTGCAGTGCTATCCACCCTCTTCCACATACATGAGCTCACAGACACCCACGATTAGCTAGCGTCACTGTGATTGACAGAGAATATGCCATCCATCCGACTCAGAGAGCACAGTCCAAGTTTGCTCTCTTGGACTCTGGGCCAAGGATGACTCTGGCATTGTCAGGATTCAAACTCCACAATATTGCTTTTAATGGCACAAACAGCAGAAATATTTTGTGTTCTTAATTTATAATTTCTCTGTGTAGGTTTTGTAAACACTAATCCCAATGACTGTTCAGTTCCGTTGGTACCAATCTTAAACAGATACCATAAACCACACAACTGGACCAGCAATGGTTCCAGAAAAAGATTTCTAGTTCCTCAAAAGGTTTGTAAAAATTAACATTAACAATAATGTTTCAAGCAAACATAAAAGGCTATAAAAATGGTCACACTCAGGGGCACTGACCACACACACACACACTCCGAGTCACACCCTGCACTCACCGAGGCCGTTAATGAACTCTCGGAAGTTGATGAGCGCGTCTGTGTTCTGGTCGAGCAGGCGGAAGAAGCGGACAGCAAGGCCATCGGTGTGTGTGCCGCTGGCCCAGGGAAAGAGCACCAAGAACAGCCCCTTAAACTGTTCCAGATCCATGCGGTACTGCTCCAGGTAGGGCAGACTCGGGTCATGACGGTCCATCGGGTTACTCGTCCCACCCCAATAACAGCTGGTCAGGTGTTCGGCCTGGATGGAATAAACAGAGGAGGAAAAGCATGACAATCCCAGCAGCAACAGCAGTAAATACTGGAAATAAATGCACAATGAAAGCAAACTGAGAGATCTGTCCAGCAGCAGTGTGTAATCAGTATCACACTGCAGTATTTTGTTGAGTTAACTGCACCAGAGGAGCCATAAATCTCAGTAGAGAAAATGGATACGCTTCAGTGACTCGTGATGGTGTATGTGTCTGTGTGCTGCTTAATAGCTAAAGCACAGTGAAGACATCAAACTGAAGCTCATTTTACTGAGGTCTTGCCCCTACTGGCAGCCTCTTCAAAGATAAAGAGCATCACCATCCAACACACACACACACACACACACAGCTTCTAACTTGCTTGCTTAATTGCTTCACATTACGGCTGTCAAATTCCATTAAAATTTGTTCCAAATCTTAATTACCTGCATGCAAATATTAATGAGACTATAATGTTATATTGTTACAGAGTAAACATTAGCAGTAGAGCTATAACATGCATGCGTCTCACATAAACCACATAGAAAACTGAAATCTGTGTCACTTTCTTGAGCAAAGAAAATCCCAAGGAATCAATATCATGATTTTATCACTAACTTTAAGCAAGGTGCTGCTTTGTCTCTGGCTTGTTGCTGTGGTGCAGTTCTTCCTACACACTTTTTGAGGGCAATGATTGAGAAGCAATTTGACTAATGGTTGCATGCAGGGCGTGTACAAAGCATTTTGGGGTCAAAGCATTGCAAATACTGACACTGAATGTGTTAGTATATAGTGACAACAGAAAGCAGATGTCACCGTGAAAGCAAAGCCAAATCCTCGACATTTTAGGCAATTTAGAAATCCTGGCCAGACACTTTTTAAGGGGTCATGTCCAAGAAAAAGAGGATGTATATTTTAAACTTTATTTAATATCTTTAGATTTTTATATCTACACTAAAGAAAGCACAATAAGAAATTAGTTACAGAAAGAAACACAATAAGAAACTTATGTTAGTTGGTAAAAAATAAGAGTACAGTAATATATGGCTAATATGAGCATTTGGGGAGAAACTGTTTACTGCACCTTCTTGTTTTCTCAAAAACATTGATTAATGTGGTTTGAAGCTGTCAGGTATACCCCCTTGCGCTAAGTGTCAGAGCGCTCAGGGCACTTCCGGGTTATTGTGACTGTTTTCATTGCCATGTGCATCTGTATTTCCTTTGACAAGTGTGTTTGTATTGGTTCCTGTCTTGCCTCCTCCCTTGTCTTGTTATTGGCTGTGTTCCTAATGTGTCATCATTGTTATCACCTGTTCCTGACTCACCCTTGAATAGTTTGCCTAATTATACCCTCATGTTTCATTGTAACGTCGCGAAGTATACGCTCAATTACTTTGTGTCTTTGACGTTGCCAAGCCTGTTTATTCTGTCTGATCTTTGCTGGTTTTGACCCTGACTTTGTTCTTTGTTTTGTGCACTTTGCCTACTCTCTGATATCCTGTTTGTTGATCGCCTGACCTCTGCCTGTCCCTGGTCTTTTTTTTTTTTTGATTTATTGCTCTTCATTTTTTGGATTGTGTACACAAGCTTTATTAAAGGCTGCCTTACCAGCAATTGCATCTGTCTCAACTATCTTTACATGACAGAAACATAAGGGCTATAAAAAAAATGACATCCTAAAACAGCATTACATGTTGGCTGGATAGGCAGCGGCACAGTCTCAAGTGGCCTGAGACAAAAATTCAGGCTCTTGGAAAAAAAAAATCTATGGCAAAGTTTTTGGGTTAAGTACACTTACGAGTCAGCTGAGTGTAACCTACCTTAAATAATGAGTAAAGCTCCTCCAGCTCATCCATGCTGAACGCCGTCTCTGTTACTATAGTGCGAACCTGCAGCAGAGGAAGCGAATAAGGAGGAGAGAGGAAAGGAAAAGTGAGGGGAAGGATGTGTAAGTGACTATAATGGAAATGTATAATGCATAACGTAAAATGTATGGGGGCCAGTGGCATTGAATTTTCCTAAACACATGGAATAGCTAAAGTTTCTAACCACTTCCTGAATTCACATTTGATTGTGAGACTGTGTATATTTTCTTTCATTCAAATCTATTGTCCTTGGCTGAAACAAGAAATATACAGTATCTGACAAAAGTAATTAAATGTGGAAGCTTTTCAGGCATGCAGTTTGAGATTTCCAGCGATGCCCACAAAATTGCTATTACAGATCTTGAAATAAAAAGAAACAGTGATTCTTGGGGTAAAACATACTGTAACATACTTTTGAATAATACCTACACAAAACATTCCTAAACCATAAGTCAGCTGCTTATGGTAGCGTATGGAGTGAGTGATTACCACATTGCGTTTCGTCGTGTCCTCTATTGTCTGGATGACTCTCAGCCTCTGCTTGAAGCGCATCTGTTCGATCACATCCGCCCGAATAGAGCCGAATTTCTGCACACAGTGTGACATAATGCGTGTTAATCAACTGAAAAATGGATCTGCAACCGCTGAATCGACCAAGCGAAGTAGTAAAAAACAGAAAGACACACAAAACTAGACAATTTCATACCTCGTAGGAGCTGCGCACCAGTTTAAAGATGTCCACCTCAGGATGAGGCTCTCCATCATCGGTGAGAAGAGAGTGTAAGTGAGGGATTGGGGGCAGGGTGCTGTCTTTATTGGTAACACTATCTAGATACCTACACACACACACACACACACACACACACACACCACACACATTTAACATGGTATGATGATGTAGAAATCAAACACTCTGTGTCATGATGTTCTAGGAAAATAATTGATAAAATTGATTTTCATATAAAAGCATGTCTTGAAGTGTTTTATTCCACTATAGCAATTTGTCAACAGTTACTTTTTTTTTTATTAAAGAATGAAACATCATAATTTTTATCTATTTATTATTACATTTAATTCTTTGGAACGTTTGCAAAACAGGTTAGTTCCTGTTCTCATTAATATTAAAACAACTATTAACAGTCGCTATGTCACTTTCTCTTAGTTCTCTAAGTTAATTAGTTAATAAATACAGCTTTTCAACATCCTCTGCCCTGAAGACTTTCCCATGATGGAAAACTTAAGCATACAGCTCCTACTCATACAGAAAACTTCACCATATCAATAACTGGACTTGAGCAAGCTTAAGATCACCTAAGAACTTGCTTTTAATACCATAATTTGTTCTATATTTAATAATGAATTACTTTATGGAATGATTAAACAAAAATGTTATTAAACATTTAAAAATACACAACAAATTGCTTTTTCCTCTTAGTCAGATATTCAGATTTTATGAATATGCAAATTAGAAATGCTCCCTACTCGAAATACCCTGTCCACTTCCTGTTATGTTGCTCTTATATTTTATGACACATTAAGTCTGTTCAACACAATCAGATTTTCCAGGTTCTTTTTCCTTTTTCTTAAAAACAAAACTATTTTCAAAACTTTACCAGTCTCAAGTTATTCCCATAAAGAAACAATCTTAAAAAAACAGAATTTTATAAAGCTGAGGGTGACTTTAAGACCATCACTTATTGGCGAGTTTAACCAAATCAAGCTAATAATCATCAGCAACAACGCCAGATTGTATTTTGCTACATGAAGGCTTTAGCAACGCTCTCTGACCTGCCGAGCACCGTCATGGCTTCTCCGTCGTCCTTGCAGTTGAGCAGCTGGTGGATGTTGGCGTCCAGCACGGACAGCGCCAGCTGAAAGATGAGCTTAATGCCCTCATAGAAGAAGCAGTCAACCACAACCACGGCACTCTCGAAGGGCATGACGGACAGGAAGAGTGTGAGGAACCAGGACAGAGAGATGGTGGAGATCACACCCAGCTCCTGCATGCAGTCGTACAGCTGAGGAACATGCACACGGGCCAACTCCTCGAACACACCCTGATCCACCAACGCACCTGTGTGTGAGAGAGCACACACACATCCACACATCCATAACACACAGGCACACCCACACACGTGCATAAAGAGCAGGATTAGATTTTTTTTATTTCAATCCACAGAAAATGAGGGTAGATAATGAGAGATATAAGAATGAGAAAACATAAAGAAAATAAAAATATTACAATTAAATGTGCAATCATAATTATAAAAAAATAATTCAATCCAAATTCAATGCCACAGTTTTTGGAATATTATACTATCTGCCAATCCCTTTTTAAATTTTTAGCATGACATCAATATCAGTTTAGTTCAGAGTATCAGCCAGTAACCAGTACTGATCCGAGATCCGAGAACGAAATCCTCTTAGTAAGAAATCCTGCTTTCTGGAAGGTTTTAGTGACAATGTATATATAAAACATTACAGGAGTCTCAAATCAAAAACTGACCTTACACTCAAACATATTTATTAATCTAGAGAATCCAGAAGGCTGGTGCACAAAACAGACCTTTCAATAGGTTTGAAGGCTAAAGAGAGAGGTTTTTAAAATTCAAACACTAACTGTAATAGGAAAACCTGTTATTCTTAATACACAATAATGATTTGGAATAGTATATAAGTATGCAATTTGAGACGCAATGCTAGTTTGTTTAGCAGAGGTAGATGGATGGTGAAATTTGACCATATCTATTGTTGAACTACACTAGTGCAGCGTGTCAGGATAGTGAAAAGACTAAAATAAGACGTACCCTGTTAATTTAAACGTGCGTTGTCTGAATGTGACTACAAGTAACATTTCAAAATATCAGCACACAAAATGCGGCTTTGATATTTCTAATATTAATTTGTAAAATAAATAAATGAAACAAAAGAGAATATTGTGAGTTTTTCTCGAGACCCCATTTGTAAATCAAGCGACCCTACATGGGGTCTAGTTTGTGAATCCCTGGATTAATGCTTATGGCTGACCTGTGTGTGTGTGTGTGTGTGTGTGTGCATGTGTGTGGTTAATAATCATGACTGACCCACGACTCTGGTGTTATAGTAGTCTGGGAGCATCCTCTCACACAGTGCCACCAGCAGCCAGAAAGCTTCCTCCTCTTTAGCATAGAGCAGCAACACCGACGTCACAATGTTCATCGCCTGAACAAAAACAACACATAACAATGTCATTCATTCACCCACTCATCCATCTTCAGTAAACACTTTATCAGGGTTGCAGTACATCTGGAATGTGTGTGTAGAACTGTTTTCAACAGTAATTAATCAGAAGTTGTGTGTGAATGCAGTGAGTCAAATTCCTGTGAAGACTGATGCAGCAATCGATTGGAATGAGGCCGAGTACAATTCCTGCGAAATGATCTGAATGTGTCAACAGATGACAATACAATACTATTGGTGCTGCAAAAAAAGGTCGATCGGACATCAGAGATCCTATTTTTCTTTTGTTAGGATTTATATAAAGTATACTTATACTTGCAGCACCTTTGAAACCTAGGCCTAAATACCACTAAAAATAATTATGTAGTCTATGTTACAACCTGCATGACAGGACCTTTATGTTAAATGTGAAAGCATGCTTCTACTTGAAAGACTTTACTTGTCCAAGAAGGTGCATGAAAAAAGTGCATGAAGAAGCGGGATGCAAGAGGTGCATGCAGCGCACACACAAAGGTGTGTTAGTGGTAAACGCGCACTGTGTGTGGGTTTGCAGGAGTGTGTGTGTGGCAGGTGCTAACTCACACTGCTGAGTGTGTATGTGGTTTGAACCAAAAGTGGTCTTTACTGAGGTACGTTCATGTACCTCATATACTGATAATGTGAAATGTACGCAGGGTTCAGTGCAATGTAATGAGGGCATCCTGATAGAAAAACAAAAACAAAACCACACATGCGCACACACACACACACAAACACATCATCCCTTTTGCTTTGCTATAAATCAGTTCGATGTATTTTACACATAGTTTAATTGCAAATCACTCACACCTGACGTAGCAGGAAGAACAGTATGTGTATGTGTGCACCTACTGAGGAAGTGATTTTGTACAACATAAAATATTACCACACACTACAACATATTATAGGGTTGGCTATTATTTGGGCCATATTGGGTTTTTCCTGTGTATCTACATTTTTAGTGTCTACCAGGTATATACATTTTTGCAACAATTTGATCAATTAATGTAAATATGTGTGTGTGTGTGTGTGTGTGTGTGTGTGTACCTGACAGTAGCCGATGTTGGGGTTGCGGAAGGCATATGCAGTGAGAACTCGTCTCAGTGCAGCGATGCCCATCTCATTCTGAAAGGCCGGGTGTTCAGGCAGTGAGCGATGAAGGTCACGCTCGATTTCTTCTGTTGCTAAATTATACTTTCCCATCGACTTCTCCACCAAGTCCTCATAGTAGCCAGGGTGAGTCGCCATCTCATTAATCGCCCCTATTCGAGCACATACACAGACACACACACACACAAAACTGAGGTCTAAACTTAAACTACTTTATGATTCATTTTGTAAACAGGAAATGATTTAAGACAAACTGATGTGTGTATGTGCTACTGAGGTCTACAATAACAAAGAGAAAGTAGGTCAACTGCTTGGTGTGTGTGTGTGTGTGTATGCTTATACAAATAGGTGACATTAATTAAAGGGAAAAAAAACAACATAAGTTGTCGTACTAAGGTGTTCACCAACATGCATAAGTGCATACTGAAATGCTTTTCCTTTAGATTTTTTTTTTTTTTGATAATGAATTATTTGGGACGGACATGTCAGTGTATCTTGGCCCATTTTTTTATGCACACAATCTTTTAACCCAGCAAAAACTATCTTTAAACCCAGCTGACTGTTCATATCATGAAATAAATTGCTCAATGATATGGCACTGCATTGCCAAGCCCCTGATGTGACCGGTTCCAGGTTCCAGATCAGCAGCATGATTGTGCTAGTTGAGAAACAGTTCTCATGTGGTGCAAAAAAAAAAAAAATCAGAAAGTTCCTCCAGACTTGGCCCAGGCACGTCTGTGGGAAGGGAATATGTGTGTGTTTTCCCTCTGTGTCTGAATTCATATATTAACAACCTGTTTCTAGAAGTGTGTGAATTTTACGTGTGTGTATGTGTGTGTGAGTCGCACCAGAGAACAGAAGCCACAGGTCTCCTCTCATGTTCTCTGGGATGCCTTTGAGCACCAGTTCTTTGGTCTTCTCCGTACGGTACATACATACACCCTGGCCGTATTCCGCAAAGTGATTCTTCCAGGCCTGCTCTTTCAGGAACTCCTTCGCCTGGAAACACATCAGCAAACACACACCCTGTTACCACAGGACTCCTGGAGTGCCGCAGAGTCTCTCATTGAGGATTAAATTGGAGGAGTAGTCTTCTTGGCTAAAAGCAGATTTTCTTCCGAGATCAATCAGTGGATCAGACATATTATATAGATTACTTTGTAGCTGGACAATTAACCGCATAAAGCTCGTCTACATTACTATGTACTATTTATCAACACCAAGTATCCACACACTCTATCTATCTATCTAATAGATCTATCTAATGCTACTTTGCTAACTTGCTAACAACAATTCTATTCTGTCACTGTTTTGCTGCTTGCTATATTTTGTGAAACAAAAACAAACGTACCACAACATAAAATGAACGCAAGGCTATACTAGCTATACCAGCTAATAAATGCAAATAAGCATACTAGCTAGCTTTAGCTTGTTGCGTTGTTTTGGAGCTTGCTGTTGTTTTGTGATGATTGTTAAGGTTACTAGTTATTAGGATAGATATAATAAGGTTTTAATAACAGGTAGAGACTGATGAAAACGATGCAACACTCATTTCTGATTCAAATGCAACCTGGTCAGTGAAAATGCGACATGGTGAAGGAGCGCTCAAAAAGCAATAGAAACATTACTAGCGTACACGTACTACACAAAAGGGGACAGTGAATTTCCACGTTCTCATCTGATGGGGTCTTAAATTTCACTGCAGCTGGTACTGAAAAAGGGGGAAAATAGTGTATTTGGGCGAAATAGTTGTGGCATCTTGTGCAGTGTTAGAGACTAAAGCTCATCTTTTTTCATGCATGGTGTGTGTGTGCATCGCCCTCCAGTCCATCAGTAATCATTTCTGACCGTAGAAATACTGTTGGCTGGAGAACTGTTTTTTTTTTCCACCCAAGAAATGGCATTGTGGTGTTTAAAATTCTATACAACACTGCTGTACCTGATGCACTCGTACAACTATTACACTACCATATCAGTGTCAGTGTTATGCTGAAGAGTGATCTACTGCCCAAATAATTTCTGGTCATATTCCTCCTACAGTGGTCTTTTTCCACTAATGGAGATAGCAGTCAGTAAATGTGCATTTGCAATGTGACCAGTAGGACTGACACCTGATACATTGCAGCTACAAGGAAGTTTATCTAATAAACTGGCAACTCAAAATGTCTGAGTGTAAGAAAACTTCCTGCAACCACTTTGTGCTGTTTGTGACTTTGGTACTTCGGTCTCATTTAGCTGCTCCTGGCCTCTACTCTCTGCCTTGTTCCAATCTTTGCACTTTAACTTGATGAGTAAACTCTATTTACTTCCACTAGTGCACCTTCCTCCTGTTTTCATATGTGTGCTGTGTGTAGAGGTCAAAGCAAACCCAGTGCGAAAGAAAAAGCACTGTGCTCAGCAAAACTTTAGATCCTGAGAAGGTTTCAGCGCAAGGGTATCATGTCAACACAGCAAAGTGGGTCTGAGGGGCATAGATATTAAATTAGAGAATGTCACTTGTGATATTTCCTTTTGAATTCATAGAGTAAACACAATTACACCACTTTCTTCATTCTGATTGGTCACAAAGTGATTAATTTTCTATAACAGCAGCTCTGAGAGTAGTTCTGGCTACAAGGCAAATCACATAAAAATTGATGCGCTTGTTCTAATATGTTATCGTATTATCCAAAGACTAATAATAATGGATTTAAAATTGAGTTATTTAACAAAGAAAAATGTCTAATCATTGATATGGTGAAAGATTCTGTGAGGAGACATTTATTTAACATTTATGAAAGGAGTCTCCAGTGTCATCTGTTATTCAGATGCTCTGTTACTGTTAATAATCAACAGTAACTCCACTTCATATCAGGCTGCATCACACCATTCAGTCAGTGTTTTAATCCTTACATATTTCAAAAAAATATATTCTGCAAAAACTGAGCATGTGTTTAGGCATGTGAGACTGAGCAGTGTGTGTTTGAGTGTTTACCAGTTTGGGGTTGAACTCCTCAGGCGAGCGGCGACGGTACATAGTCATGAGGGCCTGTGTTGCCGTGGGAACGCTGTTGTCATTGAGGTTGAACTGGCGCTCACTCTCGCCCTCTGAGCCCAGACTGCTGCGCTGTGGACTGCAGGAGAGGAGACTGCTGTGCTGGGAGTACACCTGTATACACACAACCACCCACCCACCCACACACACGCACACACACGCACACACACGCACACACACGCACACACACGCACACACACGCACACACACGCACACACACACACACACACACACACATGAATTTAAGTCACTAGGGAGAAATTTGTAGCTGTGGCAAACAACCTTTGGCAGATGGATAATTACTATAGTCAATGTGGCAATAGATCTTACATCTTTTAAAGCTTCAAGCAAAATCTGCAAAAAAAAAAAAAAAAACATCATCATGACCAGCTCCAGATTTAACACAGAGCACATAATGCACTGCTTTGTTTTTCTTTAAAACTCTCTGTTGTTGCAGCAATAAAAAAAAACAGGCCAGGTGTTGGAGACTTTGATAAAACACATACAAATAAAGCAAAAAAGCTCAATGCTCACCTCATCGTCTGAGCTGGTGAGGCTTCCTGTGATCTCTCGCTCGAAGTAGATCTTAGAGGAGGTCTGTTGCAGGAAGTCAGAGATCCTCTGCACCAGGAAGTCGCGGTCTTTCAGGTTGGCGAACAGGAACGTCATTCGGTTCTTGGTGCTGATTGATAGTGGGCTGGGCAGCACATTAGAGCTGTCTGCCTTCTCCACAATGGTCACCTGATAACATTGGATAAATAAGGAGTTAAAACCAAATAGAGCTACAGAAAAATAATCAAAGTTTCTTGTCAATGGTTCATTATTTTCATATCATAGCATATTCCAAAGTTTTTTATTCCTCTTATACAGCAGCAATTTGCCAGTGATTACAATTTTGTATTTATTAAATCACGACATGTCATACTTTTTCTGCATTTATAATTATATTTAATTCTGTGGAAAGTTTGCAAACTAGTTAGCTGCTATCACAGATATAAACAGTCATTCCCTCGCTTTCTCTTGAAGGTAGTTAGACAAAAAAACAATGCAGACTGTTACTGAGAAACTATCCTGAAGACTTTCCTATGTCAGAAAACTTAAAATTTCAGCTTTGCTAGTGACTGTTACAAAGCACTGACACTGGAGACTCTTTTTATAAGGCAGTGAGCTGCCTTGCAGCTGGAACTACTGTCAGAACCAATTTAACAGTGCTGTGGTTTAACGCCTCATAAAACACCCAGTTCATATATTTGTAACAGAAGAGGTAGAAAATCTCATAAAAACAGTTGATGTTGAAGCAGGGGTAAACACAGTGTGTGTTTAACGCAGTGTGTGACTGGAAACTGCTAACTCCCATACTGTGTGCTGAATTTTTAGTCCTGAAAACTGTCCCGCAGTCTGTCCTACAGTGCCAAAAAAAGGGGGGGAAACAGCTGGCGATGGCAACCACTACCAGATACTAACAGAGTCTGACAGCTCGCTGTCTCGGCCTTTTATTCATGTCACATCGATGATGTTTTTTATTACCACCCACCTGTGTGCACACACTCACACTCACACACCCACACACATGCTTCACAAAGACGAAACTCATTTTGTAAACCAGCAGCTTGTCAATGTGACCATTATTGAAAAGGACACTCTATACATCTCCTGCACGCAGCAGATCAAAGATGTCACATAGTTATTATTCTGCTATTATGGAGGACTCAATACAAGCCTCAGAAAGATTATCAGCTGGATGTAGTCTACGGCTGCGGGTAGTAAAAGTGACATACAGCTCCTGATAGAGGAAACGTCTGTGTTTGTCAAAATTTAGATTTTGGTTTTTGCATAAATATATAGAAAAAAACACATCCATCTCTCAACTCATCAACCTCACCCATTCTTCCACCTACCCACCGACTCACCCATCCACCCAACAACCCACCCACCCATCCATCCATCCATCAACTCATCCATCCATCCACCATACCCATCCATCCTCCCTATACATCCATCCACCTATCCTTACCCACAAATGAGACCAATCTATCATCCTACCCAGCCATCGACCCTGCACATCCATCCATCCTACTGATCCATCCACCCTACACATCCAACTACCCTATACATCTATTCCCCCTTCACATCCAACCACCCTACATATTCATCCACTTACCCATCCATCAACCCATCAACATATCAAACCCACCCATCCATCCATCCACCAATCCATCCATTCCCAAGCATCAATCCTACCCATCCATCCACCCTAATCATCTAGCCACTGACCCATCCATCAACCCACCTATTTACCTACGCCATCTATCCATTCACCCTACACAGCCATCCACCCTATACATCCAACCACCCTATACACCCATCCAACCTACTCATCCATCCATTCACCTATCCATCAGCCTGCCTATCAACCTATCCACTCATCCATCCATCCACCCAGCAACTATCAATCCTACGCATCCATCCACTTTTGGCCATATAGTGTGTCATCCTGACATCTTCTGTTAGTAAACCTGACTTTTATGTTAGTAAAAATATGACAGAAATACCATAACATCCATGTTATGTTCTTCATTTAAAAGGAAAAGTGCCGCTCCTGTAGACCCAAACCTACCTCTCGGAGGGGGATGATGAGGCTGCACACGGTCTCCTCTTTACTGGTGAAGCAGATGTAGTTGGTGGAGACAAACATTTGACCCAGGATGTGCATCTTGTTGAAAGGAGTCCACAGCGTGCAGTCTGTGTGTCCATCCAGCTTCTCGTCTTTCGGCAGGCGGAACAGCGTGCGGTATCGTTCACTTTTAGCCCTGGCGTCCAGATCCCTGAAATGAAAACAGACAATTTTAAACAACTGTTTTCAAAATGGCAGCATTCAAACATTCAAGTATCAGCTGTGAGAATGGTTCTTTTTTCACAAATTCCCCTCTTGGTAACAGTCAGAGGTAGTTTTCAGACATGTTCTGAATTCTTCAGGATGAAGTGTTTTGCACATTGATGTTTCTCTGTAAAATGACAAGGTGCTTTTTTTTGTCTTATTAAATTCAAGAGAAAAAAAAAGAGAGGCTGGTGAGCTATAAACAAATGTTTATAGCTACTACACCATAAGTGATAACAGGAACTATCTTGTTTCATGGGTGTTCCACAACATTACACAGAACTATAAATGGATAAAAACTATGAAGTCATTCTTAAATAAATAAAAAATGTAATCATTGGCAAATTGCTGTAGCATAAGAGGAATAAAACACTTGGACATGCTGTTATAGGAAAATAAATAACGTTGAGGTTATAACAGTAACTCAGTGCTTTGCACTGTTGATTGAATGACCTTCTGCTGAAATCAAATCCTTTACTTATTGAAACATTGTCAAGTTCTCAAACAGCCGATGAAACATTTCTAACCTCCAATAACCAGGTATCAAAAATATTCACCACCAGTCATAAGTCTTCTTTAACCTTTCAGAATTTCAGATATCTCCTGCGTGCTAGCTTTGTAAAAAGTCAGATTTGAGCATTCATCTTTATAAACCTGGCAGCTCTCCATATTCCGAAGATTTACACCATCATCTTTCTGGACTTCATAGAGTGCTCGAACACTTAATTTCTTTTATGGAGCCAATTTGGGTTTAGCATCATGCTGAGGCTTAAATCTCTCCATTAGCATGTGAGTCAGGGTGAAATGGTTGTCGTGGCTCTCAGCAACACTGCACTGGCAGTCCATAACCACTGAACACCTTCTGCTTTAGTTACACTGGAGTGTATAAAGATAAGTGCATAAACATCTACTACTGGTGCTTTTATTAAAATAAAGGCTATAAGCCTATTTGTATTGAGAAGCAGAACAGTTTTCAGATGGACTGTGGCACTATTTTAAACACAATTTCTTATTTCTCAGACACCAAAAACCTGTAAATATTGATTTATGGGTTCATGCAGATGAATGGAGAGAAAGCCTTGAAAGCAAGATTTAAGTAAGCAACTTGAGCATTATTATTTCACATTTTGGATCTAAATGTAACTAGGGCTGTATAATGTGGAATAAAACACATTATGATTGTATTACTACATATTGTGATGGTAATGGTGATACACCTTGAAATCTAGAAATAAATAATTAATGACTGCTTGATGTTCATGGTTAAAGACTGGCCTGCAATATTTTGACCATTTTAAATGATGTGACTCAACCAGATACACAGATTGTCTTTGATTGTTCACACATACATAATGAAATGCCTTGAAATGAAATGCTGTCACACTTGACAATTGCTGGCCGAAGCGCTTTTTGTATTAATATGAAAAAAGGCAACTCATTGGACATGTACACTGTAACCATTACTTACCAGTGTTAACTAACCTAGCTTGCTATCTAGATTAGATTTATAGCTATCAGTAATGAAGGTAGAATAAAGATTGAGGAGGTTGTTCGCCTGCACTATAGCTTTAGGCTAAATTCTTGACTGTATGCAGCCACAGATAACATTGGACATCATGTTGCATAGCACTGAACGTCCAAAACATAGACAAGGTGTTCTTTTTCATTACACTGAAATGTTGCCATATTGGCAATAAAATATTTTCACTTCAATCTTCTTATATTAGATTTACTGACATTTTATCCTCCACTTATCTCTTGTCCCCAAACTTGTGACCTGATTGGTCGACAGGTTAGAAAAAAATGCTTGATGTTATTCTGCACTCTTAGCAATCATTTAGGGCTCATTTCTGCATTTCCTGACAAATCAGTATTCTAAAGACCAATGTTGCAATTACAATTACTGAAACATTGGTACATTTACATTCAGCTTTTTGGCAGACTCTGTTATTCAGAATGTGGAAATAGCTAAAGATGTAATGATAAAAATAACTTGTGGAATTTGTGTAGGACTTCCATAATGAACATGGTCGACAACATGCTGATTTTTTTAAAATTAATCCATTTTTTTGAGGTACCAACACTGACCTCTTGAGGGCTGACACTTTCTTAGGCGACTTCCTTTTGAGTTTGGGCAGTGAGCGGTCCTGCTCAAAGCCCTTGTTGTCCAGGAGCTGCCGCATGGCGATGTTGGCCAGCTGCTCCATGAGCTTGAAGGTCTCGTTGATGTTGAGGAACACAGAGAAGACGTGCTCGCTACAGCGGGTGCTCACTCGCACCATGTCCGGCAGGAGCAGGGTGGCATTCTTCTCCAGCTGAGTGATGTCAGCCCAGCGAACCAACAGCTTGGCTATGACAAAGGACAGGAACAAAGTAGAGGGTCAACACCAGCAAAAGCATATTCTCTATAGAATTGGTAACTCAGTGGTTAACAACATGTTAACAAAGTGGTGCTGTATTCTCGATTCTGACTGATCAGAAGGTGTTGATTAATTAATATGTTATCGGCTCTTTATTAACTTAATTAATTCACAGCAACTTTTATGGTTACTGTGGTATGGTTAAACTTAAACAATAAACAGATAAAACAAGTGATTTTAATTATTAAAAACATTATTAGCATTCACTGTGGTATAAGAGGAATAAAACACTTCAGGACTTGCTGTTATCGGAAAAAAATCAACTTGGTGTCAGGCTGCATCATATCTCCCTGTCATTTATTATTTTCCTATAAAAGCATGAACCAAGTGTTTTGTTCCATAAATATGCGGCATGACCATTACCATTACATTAATACAGATTTGTCAAACCACTAAATTGCTGGGTGTAAGGCTTAATTTATCATAATCTTCCCCTGATAGGGAAGAAGCAGGTACTGGATATATTCTAGGTATATAAATATCCCAATGTACATCTATTTTCCACAAAACATCAATAATGAGAGCACAACAAGAACTACACACAGGCTAAGCCACACATGTGCATATTATACGCTTGGATCTACAATAGGTGCCTCACTCACCCTCCTTGCCCAGCAGGTAAGAGTAGAAGCAGAGGTGGTTGATGCTGAGGTAGAGACAGCCCTGCCTGGGCACTCGGCCCTTCCAGTAGCTGCAGGAGTAGTAGTTCACCAGCTTCTCCTCATCTGGCATCCCGAACAACCTCCGGAACTTAGCGGTGGCTTCCTTGAACTTGTCCGTGTCGTCGTCCTCCTTATTGTCATGATTTTTGTTGTATTCGGCAATGATACCCTTTAAAGGTGGAAGAGAAAGTGAAATGAAGTGAAAATGAAGAACAAAACAAAGAGCAAATATCTCACAGTTCATAGAAGCTGCAGATTTTATTAAAGGGACACAATACTGTTGTCAGCCTGTGAGACAGCAAGTAACTCCACAGGGCTGCATAAAGTTATATAACAATACAGTTATAGTACCGCACAGTGCTGTTGCATTAGTAACATGGATTTGAACAAATATAAAGTATTGTGTACAAGTCTTAGGCACATCAAAAGAAATTCTGTAAAGCAACGATGCCTTGAAAAATAATGAACTGAAAATTTCTACATACAAAAATTTGACAATAAAAATCAGTAAAAAGAAAAACAAAAGACAAACCAAGTCAATATCTGAGGTGATCACACTTTGCCTTTAAAATTGCATCAGATCTCAAGAAAATGAAAAAAATCTAAATGATTGTCCTGCATCTTGGAGAAACTCACAGACAAACTCCATTAGGGTTTGATCTGAAATTTGCTCAAATACATAATAGCATGTTACTTTATTTAACAAAATACAAACATTTCTATGTAATAAAAATGGGGGGGGGGGGGGGGTGAATTAACTCTCTTTTCTACTGATAATAAAATATATAAAAAATTAGGGTACCTAAAACTTATATTGATCAAAGACAAAAATGTTTTTCTAAACAACTTAAAACCTCTAAAGTAACATACTTAATCATATGCATATCATATTAACCTTTACAGTTAAATACAAATCCAAAAAGGTGGGATGCCATGTAAAAAAATATATAAAAGCCATGAATTGCACGTTATGACAAATTTACTAACCTACCTAGCTATTTAACCCTATCATTACTGTGTTACTGTTGCTTATGAACCCCTGTTTTTTTTCTCCCTGCTGTATGAAAGGTTTATTGTATTTGAATGCTATGAATATTCTGTATAATATGAGAATAATCTTGAGTTGATTGTATGAAGTACAGTGAACCTGTTCTATATCGTTTGTCTAATTTTGCTGCATACAAATGGAGACATTCTTGTGTTGCTTCTTATTGTTACACTTTCATTAGTAGTATAATGAAAATTCACTTCGCTTGAGATTGCTTTGGAAATACTGCATACAATGTAGTCCTGCACCATCTGTCTCCTATCATCTGTGTATTATGAGAGGTTTTTCACTAACAGCACTAACAGGTACAACGCCTGTCTCTTTGTACTCAGGAGGCAAAGCATCAGGAAGTACTTTTACAGTAATTACCAAACCACGAAAAACTAAACCACAGAACACTAATTTTGAAACTAAGGTTATGTCCTGGTGAGGAACTGATGGTGAACTTTATTCTATGTTTTATACTAAGCACCTAGTTGTGACTATATATAGTCACCTCTGAAAGTATTAGAACAGCAAGGCCAATTCTTTTGTTTTTGCTATACATTGAATGCCTTTGGGATTGAGAGCAAAAGATGAATGTGAGAAGATAGGTCAGAATTTCAGCTTTCATTTCCTGATATTTATATCTAGATGTTTGAAACAACCTAGAACATGGCATCTTTTTTGGCAGACCACCCAATTTTTAGGTGAGCAAAAGTATAGGAACAGACTAAAGTAAATAACACTTAATATTTGGTTGCATATCCCTTGCTTGCAATAACTGCATAAAGCTGGTGACCCACTGGCATCACCAAACTGTTGCTTTCTTCTTTTGTGATGCTTTTCCAGGCTTGTACCACTTCTTTCAGCTGTTGTTTGTTTTGGAGGTTTCTCCCTTCAGTCTCCTCTTCAGGAGGTGAAAAACATGTTCAATTGGGTTAAGGTCTGGTGATTGACTTGGCCAGTTTAAACCCTTCTACTTTTTTCCCCTGAAGTCCTTTATTGGGTTGGCAGTGTGTTTTGGGTCATTGTCTTGCTGCATGATGAAGTTCTTCCCAATTAGATTAGATTAATTTCTCTGTAAACTGGCAGACAGAATGTTTCTGTAGACTTCTGAATTCATTCTGCTACTACCTTCAGGAGTTACATCATCAATAAAGATTAGTGAGTCCGTTCCAGAAGCAGCCATGCAAGCCCAAGCCATGACACTACCTCCACTGTGCTTGAACAATGAGCTCGTATGTATGGGATCATGAGCAGATTCTTTCTTTATCCACACTTTGAAGAAAGAAAGCATTTCTTTGAGTCAAGCAGTGCATAGGAACAAACTGCAAGTAGGAACTAAAACTGTGAGAGGGGAAATGAACATATGTCGTACCACTTGCACCATACAGTTGGTTTGAGGAATCATTTGAGCCAGTCGTTTGGATTTGCTGCTGTACCACGGCATTCCTAATTTGCATAAAGTTGAGAAAATCCTAACTCACATGTCGCTTGTAACACTGTGGCTGAAATTGTGGCTCTGTGTCATGCACGTACATAGATAATGAACGGTCGCCTGTTGCTTGCTAGTATGAACACAGGGTGATACAAGATTTAGGTCATTATTTATGTTTGGAATTTTTAAAAAAAAATTATATTATCATATATAATTTCACTGTATACACTGAATAATTATCATATATAAATATTCAGTACAAAATATACTGTATATTATCACATCCTCTACGACTGGCCTCCTCATTATTCCTCCATTTAAAACTCACAACTCTTCATTAGCTCAACAAATCTGGAATTCTTACAATTCGGATGATCTCGAACACCTTTTTTCCTGATATTTGTGGTTTTAACTAATATTGCATTAACCCAGTTTGTTCTATCTCATTTGCTTTATGATTATTACACTTACTATAAAGCCTCATTGGGTTATTAAAATCTGCTAAAGTGCTAAATCAGTAAATAAATGCAGAAATGAGCTCAGGAAGTTGAGGAAATGATCTCAGTGCAGAAACACAAGCCATTTCAGAATCCCTTGTGACAGGGATGGGAATAATAAGGTAAAATCTATAATGTGTGTGTGTTCATGTGTGTTTTACCTGAATTTTACCCTTGACAAAGGTGGTGATGTCGTTCTCATTCTCAAATATAGACAGCGTCTGCAGGAGGTTGTGTTCCAACCACTCCCAGTGCTCAGTGATCTCTCTACGGGAGCTCCCTGTCACACACACACACATACACACACACACACTCCAATGAGCCCTTCATTCATCACCGTTGTAGGATAAAAAAAATAATGGATATTATGCAAATGGTAAAATTTTCATTAATAAATCAGTCACAAAACATTTTCTTTAATCTTCCATTAAAATGTAAATGGCTTTTGCCCACTTCTAAATGTATGATATCACCATGCCCTGGTGAGTAGGAAGAAAAAATTTTTTAGCAAATAGTATCATGTCACGCTTCAAAAGCCAAACTGATAAAATCAAATTCCAGCCATGCAGTCCTTAGTGAAGAAAAATGTGTCATTTTTCATGTTGCTGCATTAACTGTTGAATCATGGTACAGAAAAATGTATAAGTAAATGTAAATATAACAGTTTATACAGCTCTCTGGAAAGCTAATGACCTGCACAGATTAATTTTAGTTAAATAGCTGAAAATTATTCTAACAATTTGTCTATGGTTAACATATTATAATAATACTCAGCAAATTCAGACGCTGCTATTTAGTAAATATACAACGTATCAGTGCTTCACAATGTTCTCTTCAACGTATCGGAGGTTGAGACTTTCTGTTGCACGACTACTCACCAACTACTTCCTACTAAAATCTACTAAATATGAAAAAGTTTATGAAACTGACAATGGATAAATGTCTAAATGACAGTAGTTCCTGCTCCAAGACAAATCACAGGGTTTATATTAATATGCCTGTTCTATGTTATTATTTCTACAGCTACTCCATAGCGACTTTTATAGCAGACGCTCCACATAAACAGAAAAGGGTGTGTAATCGTTGATATGGTGACGTTTTCTTTAAAAAAAAAAAAAGTTAATTTAACATTTTTGGAAGGAGTCTCTAGTGCCAGTACTTTGTTACTGTCAGAGTAAAGCCGTAACTGTCTTCAGGAGGAGGTTGTCTAGGGAACAACTGTTTGTAGCTGCTTTAATGTAAGTGATAAGAGAAACTAGCCATCTTGTCATTGATTACTTTCCTATAACAACACACCCCGTCTTGTTTTATTTCTTATTTATGTTTCCCATAAAGTAGGAGTATTATGGGAGTTATGGTAATAAGATTGGGTTTTGGAGCTTGGCGCATATTAACAAGAAGTTCTAATCCATAGATAAGCCACGGAATATTTTGCTCCGCATTTCATAACACAGCACGGAAAGTACTTTATTAATAAAATAGTATTAATGAGATTGGAGGTAATCTGTAGGCTTTAAAATGGCAAATCCACAATGCACAGTGCCAAATCACAGCCCTCGCCTTAATCAGTGTTTTGCTGCAGGTTACATAAGGTTCAGAATTTTAGTGTTGTACACTGTTTTATTCATTTTATCCAAAGTGACATGCACCTGAGGTAGAATCCAAGAGTAGAGCTGAGAAACTGAGGGTTATTGGTCTTGCTCAAATGCTCAGCATTGGCTCTATGGCAGTCTTTGAGTATTGAATTTGACAAGCCCCTTAAACTCCAAGGACCAGTTAACAAGTTCAGACTTGCATTTCTCATTTCTGTAAGTACACACCTTTCCCATTAGGTAACTTTATGTTTTCTACCACGGTAAAGTCTTCAAAATGGAGGACGCTGTGTTATGAAGTTTCTCAGTAACAAGCATGCTTTTTTTCTCTTTTTAACTTTAAGACAAAGTGATGCAATGACTGTTTACAGCTCTAACGCAAGTAATAACAGGAACTAACTTGTCTCAATGATGTTCCACAGTATTACATGTACCTGTACATAAATGACTAAATGGATAAAAAGTCTGACATGTCATTGTACCACCCAGTTGTTGATTGTTTTCCTGTATCAGTATGTCCCTAAATGTTTTTTCCTCACATAATCACTTAATAACATGCTTTAAGATAAACAATTGAATAATAATTCAGGACTGTACAGGACGTAAACACTCAGTTACTACCAATCATTTTGTTAAAATGTTAGTACTAGGGCTATAAATACTTACAAACACACTTTGGCTCAGTCAGGAGAATGTTAAAAGCCTTGGAGCTGCATAAAAAAATACTCTCTTTGTTGCAGAGGCAGTGTACAGGCTAATTTAATGGTCTTTTTTTCAACTGCACAGTAAAGGTTCTCAAGACAGGATGGTCCTCAGAAAAGCTCTCAGAGCAGAAAACTGTTTGTACTATAAAAGATTTATGAGATATGCGTAGACTGGTCCAAATGTTAAGAAAAGGGGCGGGGCTTCAAATGTCATTCGGAAATCTGAGTTAGTGACATACAAGTGTTATTGCACCAGAAAATACAGCAGTCTATCAGTATGCAAATGCAGGCCATGCAACACTGGTTTAAAATAAGAGATTTGGGCCATTTATCATTAAGAGAATGGATTTCTTAATAAAGACTTTGCAAGCTCTTTTCTTTTCTTTTCTGTTGTAGTGGTGCTATTTTTTTCCAAAAGTCAGTCAGTAGATTTCTGAAAAGTCAGCGACAGACAGTGGGAATCATTGTGCGATTACATCAACTGCTGTTGTGTGTAGTGGAAGCAAGTATATACGCCTGAAATGCAGGAACAGCTTTCCATCAGATTTTAATTATTTTCTCATAGAATCCAAGGATTTAATCCTAACAGTAAATTGGTTAAAAATGTGCGGTTTGACAAGAAAACATGTAATATTCTCTTTGAGCCCAGTGCTCTCAGGATAGACTGAATCCACCATAACACTGACCAGGATAAAGTGGTTACTAAAGATGAATGAATGAAAAACATTTAATAGTCAATATAGTGAAGTTTTTCCTGGAAGGAGTTTCCAATGTCAGCACTTTGTAACAGTCAGAAATAGTATGAGTATGGAGGATGGTTTCTCTGTAACGTGTTGTATATTTTGTCTTCAAGAGAAAGTGCGGGAACAACTGTTTATAGCTGATATAACGTAAGTGATAACAGGAACTTGTGTTGCAGACGTTCTATAACATTTAAATGTCACTATAGAGTAATTGGCTAAAAATACAATCTCTCATGCTTTAATTTTAAAAAATTGCTTACAAGGAATAAAACACTTCAGGACATGCAGGAACAGCACCCACGGTCATGTTTCATTCCTTACATGTTGCCTGATTGCAGTTGTGTCCTGCATCCAGACTGCGTGTGTATTAGCCTGAATACATGTATAGTACATATTTTATGAATATGTCATAAGATTATATATTATACTGTGTTTAGTATTTGTATATTTTGTCCTTCTGCATTATCTAACCAGAACTAATCTAACCCAAATAAATTCTTTATATGTAAGTGTTTAGCCAACAAATGAATATTGCTTCTGATAGAAAAACATGTAAATGCAATACAGAATAACTTATACAGAGACAAGAGTATTTCAGGCTAAGCTCAGTAAGGAAGTGAAACGTCTAAAATGTGCCAGTGAGCGACTCCCACCCTGCAGCTCTCCTCAAACCACATTAGAGATAAAAGGAGTGAACAGAATCTCTCCCCAGGGGCTGGAGGGGTCTCTCCATCTAAAAGGAAATAAAGACACACATCTTCACAATAGACTGCACTGCTCTTTCGCCATCTTTGTGCCATTTGACATCCAGCTTGCCCTATTATTAACCCATAAGTCCATTCTATTTTGCCTCATACTACAGCTTTAACAGTGGTTTTAAAAGACTGGGGACTGAAACATGGAGAAATATCAGGCTCAGATAGCGTAAGTGCCAAGGCCAAATTCAATTAAGCACGCCCAGATGCACTATTCTTAAAAGCCTGCAGCTAAGCGGGAGATTTTGGAGTCTGCAATCAATAGTGCACTAGTTGCAGCATACACTGAAGCACACAACAGCAAAGCCAACACAACACCCTGAACACAACTGGCTGGCTGAGATCATACACATACACAAAACTGGCTGAGATCATACACATAATTCCATAGCTAACATCTAAACACCATTTAAAGGGGAGGAGGATGAGGATAATTTACTTTCGAGCTTTTGACTTCCCCTTTAAGCCCAGTGGAGAATGAGGTAATGCTTGGCATTCTGAGGCCAGCGTAGAACAAGAGGCAAGATGTGAGAGAATATTCTAGAAGCAGGGATGAAAGCAGGGTATGAAGCACAGTGATTTACCATGGGCAATGGTCCAGTACACCAGCGAGTCAGGCGTCTGATAAAGGATCCTGTATGGAGCCACACGTGCACTGGAGTCCAGCACAACGTCCAGAGTTCCCACCAACAAACCTGCAGGAAAAAAAAAAAAGTATTCAGGAATAAATAGCATTTCAGCATCAATAATATTGTACGACTCTACATCCACTAATGCTGATAGAAATCTCGCATAAGAGATTTGGGTTAGCAGTAGATCTTGAGTTCTTAGTGTTATTAGTATTACATATTAAAGTTTCCTCATTCATTTTTAACCCGGAACCGTAACCTTTTAACACTAAGAACACAATATGACAATATACTATCAATGTTGAAATACATAATATAACAGTACACTTTTCTAAGAGCACCCTGAGTGTCACTGGTACACAATATATATACGGGGATAAGATATTTTGAACAGAATGTTACATTTTCTACCTTTTTCATGTTTGTCTATTTTTAATAAAAGTATCAGTGATCTCACTATTGTTTAACTCGGCTAGCAAACATAAATATCATTATATACAGTATACTGCACACAGTAAAAATGTCCTGTATTGTTTTTAACACATCATCCGCCCCTAGTTAACAAAGCATTCACTGAAAGAAAAAAAAAAAGACAGAATAGAACAATGTAGATTAGAACATAATATAATACATTAGGTTAGAACAAGAAGGAATACCAAACAATATAATAGAACAAAATATAGCATTGCAGAACAGTATAAAGTAGAATAGAATAGGTTTGTCATTGTACAAGTACTGTACAAGTACAATGACAAAGCAATGAATAATAAAATTAAATTTCAACACCCCAGAATACAATAGAATAGAATAGTCATTGTACAAGAACAATGAAATTAATATAAACCCACCAGGATAGAAGAGAATAGAGTACTGTTAAACAGAATAGAATACTGCACAATAGAATAGAGTAGAATAGATTATTACAAAATGGCACAGAAAAAAATTAAATATAAACTCTGTAAACATAATATATTAAATATAAAATCTGTATAAATAGAAAAACACATACATTGTCCAGTACTACCTTAAATATAAGGTAAGTATACAGAAAGTTCGGTGTAAGTTCATATAAGAGAGCTCAGAGAGAGTTCATTAGCTCATGATAGACAGAACAGTTGTGCAAATACCCATACGAATGTGCAAATCTACGACAGAACAGCAGCCATAGACCTGTTCAAGAACACACAGTGTGTCTTTACAGGGACAGAGATATGAGTGCTGTCTGTGCTAGTCCAGAGGATTAGTGCTGCAATATTGCACATGAAGGTGTGACATGGTGTTTTTGTTCTTAACAGCTTATCCGATGCTGGTGTTCAGCAGTTTACCAAGTGTGTGACTGTGTGCTTGGCAGAGCTGGCAGCTGATGGCATGTTTCCGGAATATCGATTCAGAAACGTGATTGCTCTGGATAAGAAGCTTTTGCTTAATCTGGAGGTGTGGGCATAAACAGTCTTATAACGCCGGCCTGATTGAAACATTGCAAACCAAATGTAGCAGGAGTTGTTAGATTTGTGTAGGCAGCACAAGTTAAAGGTGTCCTCCAGGTCCAGTAGCATGCTGTAGAGTTTTCTTGTCAGGAGTTGTGTGGTCTTACTGGTGTTCTCTGAGCACCATTTCATATGATTTTTAGGTTTCTAGAACAATTATCCCGTCACAGTTTTTGGATGTCCTGGGAACATTATTGTTCCAACATTTTTAACTGTAGGAACATTATACAAGAGATTCCATGTCTGTTTTTGTCTCACTAGGAATGTTGTGTGAGGAGAACATTGAAGGAAGGTTTTCAAACCAAAACCTTCTGAAGTAAAAAATTACAGAATTAATTACTGAACATTCAGATAATATGCTCTGTTCATGGGAATATTGATATATCTGCACAATCATTTCTACACTCTACTCTGAGGCTCTCCTAGGTTGTCAAGCTCTGCACCCTAAATTCAAGGGTCTACTCAGAATCAGAAACAATTTATTGCCAGGTACAGTAAAGGACACTCTACAGTACTAGGAATTTGTCTTGATGTCAGGTGCAAACACAGAATCAAAGATATAAGTCAAGGGGGATACAGAAGTGAAGAATACAAAATACAAAAATGCAACACAATAACAAGGGTAAAACAATACTAAAGTGCAAGAGACTCTGTCTTAGACCATCCAGGCCACCCAACTGGCATTGCACCTGACCTCCAACCTTCATTTTGAAGATGATGGCCCCACAAGATGGCTCCATGTTGCCATTTTGGGTGGAGCCCGACCAAGTTATATGGCTGGCCTGGTCACCAGACACTTGCTTGCGGATACTACCCCCAGGCCTGGCGCCAATGGTATATCCTGGTAACCCTAATGCAAGCAGGGTACACCTGGTCTTTTTTGTACTTTTTACTGAAGTCTTCAGGATCGCTCTTTGTCTGACTTCTCTCCTCACATCTGTTCACCAAGAGTAACATAGCCCTGAGGTTCAGCAGAGTACACAAGCCCCTCCACCATGACAAGGTGTCAATCAACAAAAGGCCCATGTCTTTGTTTGGCTCACCATGACCTTGACTAGAATAAAGTGATGAATTAATTAATACCATATGGTTTTTTTTTCTTGGTATCACACTTCTTTTTGTTAAGTGTTACCATCATAGTTGAAATGTTTATTTTATTTCATTGCATACAAGTACACTATATGGCCACAAGTACATAGACACTAGACCATCACACCCATATGTGCCCATTCCAAAACCATGTGCATTAACGTGAATTTAGCCCAACCCCCACTTATCTATAACCGTCTACATCCTTGTCATCATATGACCATTTATTACGCATGTCTAAGAAAAATGATTCATACATGAGTATTATGGAATTTCCAGGTTTGGTAATACTCAGTCAGTCTAATGTGTGCTTGTGTTGAAAACTGTTGAAACTGTATTTGTGTGTTGGGTGGGAGATAAAAAGTGTTATGCCGAGTTCACACTGCACAATTTTAGCCCGATTTTTCACACGCCGACAGATTTTGCGAAATCGCCGACGAATGCCTGAAATCGGAGGCAAATCGGTGCTCGTTCACGCGAGTGACAATCACGCAATGTGAATTATCAAAGACGCGATCTGAGAGAATCACTGATGCGTCGCTGACGCTCGGGAAATATTTGGCATGCTAAATATCTGGACCTGTCGGCGATTCAAAATCCTGCTGTGTGAAATGAGTTCTGACTGAAA
>CM075005.1:5593897-5605935 GCA_037576675.1 Pangasius sanitwongsei | reverse complement strand
AAGATAGGGATAGGTGGAGAGTGATGATTCACTGTGGCGACCCCTGAAGGGAAAAGCCGAAAGAAGAAGAAGAAGATATTAAAAATCTATTTTACTATAACCAGATTTTTCTGACTTTTCACATTATGGGAGAATATAAGTGTTAGTCATACTGTGTATTCCACAGACATTATGGTTTATACAGTTAAGCTAACACAGAGTGGAAGAATGAGCATAAAGAAAATGTGACTCACTGAATTGAAAACAGACAGCCTCAACCTTTTCTTTTTTTAAATAAAGTTCTCATCTAAGAAGAGACAGATTTGAAAAACAAAAGTGAGCCCAAACATTATAAGACCATCTGAACCAATTGATAGATGAGTCACTAGCAAAGCAAATAATTCTGTTTAGCTATAAATAAGTGCAGAGCTGTTGTACTAAACATTGCCTTTTAGTCATATTTTTTAACTGATGATTTCTGAAAGATTTTCAAATTGCAGGTTTATATTAATGCAATTGTTCTGGTAAGCTATTGTTTCTATAGCAACAACCTACAGAGGGCCTTTTATAGCAAACATCCCCCAAATTGTTGATATGGTGAAGTTTTCTATGAGGAACATTTGTGGAAGGAGTCTCCAGGGTTCTTAGTTGCATAATGTAGAGAAAATGGTTACTTAAGAGTACTTTGGATAGATAAGAATTCTTTGTTTTCTGAAAATGGATTTACTGGAAGCCCACTCTATATACTGTATATATACTCTATGTACCAACATACTGTAAAATCTTTAAGGGCTTAAGTTGAAGAACGCTTTAGGGGGAAGAATCCATACAAGGTTTAGGCCGAACCCTATAAAAGAGGGTTCTCCTTTAAAAAAAACTTTTAGAAATCTCTTAACTATCCAAAGAACCCTTGAAGAACCCTTTTTCTCTCATATTAATGTAAAAGGAAATTAAACCCTTTACTTCTCCTAGGGAAACAGCACTAGTGTTTTTTGTATTGTTTTTTTTTTTTTTACTGATCTATTGACGTTACAGATGTTGTAAAGAAGTCTTCATTTCGTCCTACAACAACTGGCCTACAGAGTCAGGTTTTAACCTTTCATCACAATCCCTGATTGGATGATCACAATCAATATATATCCTGAGAAAATGCTATGAAAAGCTGTAGAAGGAAACCTTCTGAATAACCATTTCTGATTCATGTAATACAACAAAACACACAGCAACCCTTTGTGACCTCTCACAGACATCCTGTAATTACTCAACAGAGTCATGGCTGAAAATACCACTACTTTTATCTATCAGCATCTATCTGTTCCGGGCTCTGATGCAACCTAACTGAAGTTCAAACTTCTGTTCTGTTCTGGTTCATAAAGGTCATGACTGTATGCCTGAGGAAACACTCTTTACACTCTCGAATGCAAAAGGGGTGTCGTTTTTTCCATTACAGTGGCTCTCAGTTTTAAAACTGACACATACTAACTCTGCTTTAACTCTACAGTTCACAAGCCCAAAAAGTTGATATTCAGTCAGAGTTAAATGCTTCCTTCTTTGTACCTCGCTGGTGTTGTGAAGGTCATAAGATGTGACCTCGCAGCCATTGACCACCTCTGCAATCCAGAATAGCGCAACATTTTCCAGATTGTTGTAAATCCCTCAAACCCAGGACATGCACTTTAAATCCATTCATACCAAACGCAGCAGGTGTCTAAAGAGTGCCAAATCTCTGTTTAATCCACCTCCTGTGTCTGTCTCACAGAACCTCCAGCAATTCACTGAACTCAATTCAAGGATCTCTATCACTACTCATTATGTCTTCCTGCAAAGACAGCGGTGGTCTGTTGGAAGCCACTTGTGTACTCAATAAACAGTAAATGGTGCTGCTGTTCATTTGTTTTTCAGTCACTTGTGTTAATGGAGATGAACATTCCGATGTGGCGGCTTTAACTGATGTCATTAGAATGTTCAATTTTTTTGTAATAATATATGCATATGTTTTTTTTTTAAATTGAGGTAGAGAGTGCATATTGGGATGTGAATATGATGGGTGTACTTTTGTAGGAAGAGTAATTGTAATAAAATTAGGTTACAATCATCATTTTGTGCATTACTGACCAGGAATGATCCATAATGTCATATAAATACCAGAACATTACACCCTGTACTGTTTTTGCACTGCAGTGCTTTGTTGATTGCATTTTTGATAGCAGGCTGCAGAAGAGTTTCTTTCCCAGTGGCAGATCTCTGCTTAATCAACCACCATCTGCACCACCCGTCTGTCTGTCGCATACAGCCTCCAGCAATTCACTGGTCTTGATCTTTATCATTACTCATTCTTCCTTTCCTCAAAGGCAGTGATGGTCTGTTGGAAGCCACTCACATTCACTCAGTAAACAGTAAACGGTACTGACTTATATTAATCTGATGAATGCTCCAGTGTGATGGGGTTAACTAATGCCATTGGCATATACTTAGAAAGAGGGGTTCTTCAGTGGTTTGTTAAGGGTTCTTAGCTTCTGAAAATAATTCTCACTCTCAAGGTTGATTGGGACGCCAGTCCATCACACACACATGCACACACACATTCACATACGCATTCACACCTAGGGCCAATTTATCTTATCTAATCGGCCTACAGCTGTATTTTTGGGAGGTGGAAGAGGAAACCCATGTGAACATGGGGAGAACATGCACCGCTCAGGAACCCTGGAACTACACATGGTACTCTTGAGATACCAGTGATCCTGACCCCTTCTTCTCTCTGGACCTGCCTGATCCATGCTGATGCCCTACTTCTAGTTCTAGTTCTCCTAGTTCCCAACACTTGTTCTCATCACTCACTGCTGCTGAGGATGGTCTCACACAGATAGCCTAAAGTTACATGAGATTACTATGGATGGTACCACTTAAAAACCATGAAGATGGCTTTGGACTGGAATTGATATGAACAGTTTTGCTATGATGGCTTAGGACTACAGTTGCTATGATAGCTTTAAGACTGCAATTGTCACGAACAGTTTTGCACTCACGTCTCCATCAGTGAACAGTTGATAACTTCAACAAAATAGACTTCATGTGAAAACTATTATGAATTTCCTGGTTAGACAATTGCACTTTTTGACCATGTAGTACACAATTATAGAATAAAATTATTTATAATCGCACTGTCCGGTGTCACCCAGATGAGGATGGGTTCCCTTTTGAGTTTGGCTCCTCTCAAGGTTCTCTTCCTCACATCATCTCAGGGAGTTTTTCCTTGCCACCATCGCCTCTGGCTTGCTCATTAGGGATAACTTTAAAAATTATATCCTGAATTATATATTTCTGTGAAGCTGCTTTGTGACAATGTCCATTTTTAAAAGTACAATACAAATATACTGAAGAAGAAGAAGAAGGAGAAGGAGAAGAAGAAGAAGAAGCTATGAGGCAGCAACACTACAAGCTGCGCCACCATGCCACCATGCCACCATGAAAAAACTCTACTTGGAATCATTTCATATAGCCTTTTATGGGAAAACTCCCTACTGTAGAGTTCTACACAGAACCTTTAAGAAGTCAAGAAGAAATGTTTTTCCTAAGGGTGTAGGTTTAGACTTTTTGTACAACAGGTTCCTTCTAGGACCCGAGACAATTTTTGGCTTTTCAATGAGGGAGAAGTCTTAAAGGATCTATGTCAAAACTCATTAACATTGTGTTTTTTTAGTGAGGGTTACAAATAGACAGTAAACATGGGGGGGATGCAGATGGTGGCTGTTTGCAGCAGATGCTTGCTGTCAAAAATGTAATGTTATGCATTGCTGTGCAGAAATAGAAAAATTTGTAATACATATGCCTTTGTCAGGGTGTAATGTTCCTGGGATAGGCTCTGGATCAGCAGCAGCTCGTGACCATAGATTTTGGTGATGCGGGATGTCATGAATAACCACATAGCCTCAAACAAAATTAAGTCAAGAGGCTATTACACTTGAATTATGCTATAGGATACTACCTAGTGAATCTTTTGAGGAACCCTGTAATAGGCAGTTGAGAGCTGAATAGACAGCATGCAGTCTAGCAGCTCGTTTTTGAGTGGTTTTAGATGTACCTTTGTTCAAATGTGTTTGAGGTAATATCATTAACTGGACTTTACAGTTTCAGAAAAATTCCCAGCCCTCAAAAACCACACAGAAGACCCAAAATATGCCCAAAAAAATCTGGTTATTGTAAAATGGACGCATTTTTATTCCTCTCATCCTTTGTGTGGGGAAACAAGTATTCCACACATATTTCTGATGTATGGATATTATCCACTCCATAATCCACCTTTCCCTCTCCCAATCTCTACAATATATCTCACAATAGAAATGGTTTTTGTACATCAGAGAAACACTGTCTGCACTTTTTATGGAAATTTATTACATTTAATTCTGATTATTTGTTCTAAAACAAGATCTTGGTGGCCACAGAGTATTTTTAAACTAGCCCAATCTGGCTATCACATAAACTGCTCTGTGCGCTGCTCCTCCCCTGAGCATGGGACAGCATGATTCTTGCCCCAATGGGCTTTTGTTAGCACTAGGTGCAATAATAACTCTATGAAGCTAAATGGGGCAGTGAGCGCACTGCACAGTGATGTGCAACATTTAGATTGCCAAATCAATGAAACATCAGCAAATATCTGTCAAATAACAACATTTCTTTAACTTGTTGATCACTCAAAAGAGGTATGTAGTATTTCAGCAGCATTTAAAATGGATGGAGGTGTAAATGGGGACTTTATAAAGATTAATATTTGTCGAACAGTTGATATAAATAGTAGCTTCCCCTATGCCTGCAACTGCTCTTGATCCACCTCTACCCTGACCAGAATTAGGTGCTTTACCAAAGATAAATGTAAATAAGTGTCTATTGTTAAAGCACTATAAAAATAAACTCGAATTGAACAGGCGAACGAATGAATGTAATATGCTGCATATTGTATTGTGAATATTCCAAATTAAATTATTGCATTTTTGATTTGTGAAACAAAATACAAAAATAAAATCTTGGTCTTCTACTTGTTCTTTATCTTTGTGGTTTGTTTTCCCCTTATTTTACATTCTTCTTTATCTGACTGTTTTGTTGTTGCAGCTCCGTAACTTATCAATTTCACACACCTTTTATAACTTTTTATCCATGTGTATACTGTGTGTACTGTAATGTGACAATAAATCTATATCACAAAAGTCTTAGGGTCTTCGTGTTGTTTTAAAAAATCCACACTGACCTGTTTCTCAGACTGAAACCAAGAACACTGTACTTTCTGGCGTTTTTCTCCCCAACTGACTCATTTCTCATCCATTTTCTGGTTAGAGATTTGAAACTAATGTTCTTAGGCTGATTATAATGGTGGGGTTTTCATGACGCCAGTGAGAGTTTTTCAGTAGTGACGAACTGCAAGGGAACTAGATATATCTGAATCTACATCTCACCTCCCTCACTTTAATAATGAAAGTGAATATATGTCGTAGATTTTATGATGTAGCTTGTGGGAGAAGATGGAGAACCCCAAGGGAGAAAAAACAGGTTTATTCAGAAATTTAGGAAGTTCATAATGATGTCAGGACATCCGATGAGTTCATTGTAGATTTTACAATGTATTAAAAGAAGTTCAGATGAAATGTAACCAAAAATAACACACCAAAAACACACACACCTTTTGCAGATGCTAATGATTTTTCTCATAAACCTCTAAACCAGCACCAACAAGAGATTAGACAGTAATTATTCATTCAGGCCCATGGTTTAACTGAACAAATCACTATAATTTCTTTCAGGTCTGTAAGTACATGTGGCTTTCATACAGACATGAAGACACTGTCTGTCCGTCAGCTCTCAGGTTTATACCTGGTCATAAATACTTATCATTGTGATTTGCAGTATATAAAGAACTGTCAGGAAGAAGAGATCTGCATTAGTACATCTTTATTTATAATGCCATTCTTCATACCCTGCCACTGTAGATCATTAGTCTGTTTTGAACTGGAAGGTCAAGTTCATAATACTCAGATCAATGCTGATACTCGTACACAATCTAGCTCAGGTTTAATATTTCAGATCCAGTGATTCACACACTGGGAATAAACTTTAAGAGCTCCAAAGAGGACTCTTCAAATATTTTGGTTGCACTTTGTATTTGCATTTGTGTATTTGTGTATGCTTTCGGTAAGTAAGGAATAAAACACTTAGGGACATGCTGTTATGTGAAAATCGTCAGTGACAGCGTGGTGTGATTTAGCCTAATTCAAAGCAGATTTACTGTTACAAAGCCGAACTTTATTATTTTCCAAATAACTGCATGTCACAAAGCACTTTATTCCTCTTATACCATGGCGATTTAACATGTTTTTGTTTATTAAGGACAACATGTCAAACTTTTTATCCATTTGTGGAACGTCCATAAACAAGTTAGTTCCTGTTATCGCTTATGTTATAGCAATTATAAACAGTCATTCCCACACCATCAGCCTTTCTTTTTCTCTCTCTTAAAAGTTAATAAGACAGAAAACACAGCTTGTCTTGTTACTTGTTATTTAAAAGTGTAGTGAAACTTAAAGCAACAGACTCACCTCTGACTATTACAAAGCACTGGAGACTCCTTCCATAAATGCCAAATAAGCCTCTCCTTACATGAAACTTCACCATACCAATAATTAGACATTTTTCTTTGTGAAACATCACATTTTTAATCAGTTTATGTGGAATGTCTGGCATACAGGTCCCTGTGTATGTGGTTACTATAGAAACAATAAGGTATTAGAATGAATGCATTGATATAAACAGGTGATTTGAATAATAGTTCTTTAGAAAATGAATCAAAACCCTCTGACCAGTCAGAAAGGAGTATTCAATGCCTGTTAACATGCTTTTTTGTGACTAGGCCTCAATATAAATGATGTTTCCCCCCAGTTTTCAATAAAAAAATATAACATTTTGAAAAAAAAAAAAAAGTTATTTTTATATTTTGAAATAAAATATTTCAGTAACATAATTCTGATGAAGGAATAGCTTTGAAAGATGAAGACTGCACTAACACCAGCCTTGATTTCTAGACCGTGTGAATCTACATGAAAGCACCAGTAATGACACCCTGCTTTCTAAATTTTCACAGGTATGATCACACCTCAGAAATGACTAAGCGGTGTTTTCTTCACAATGCATTTTTACTAAAATGTACTTCTCAGTAAACACTCAAAAGAGAGTCTGTTTGAAATGAATAGATAGAACAGATTGCAAATATACTACGAAAGAAAACGAAAGAAAAAGTGCTCCTGTAGTCAGCTGTGTTCTTTTCAAATATGTTCAAATGTGTGGTTTCATTCATATTCATATTCTCAAGTTTTCTACCCCTGCTTGGTTACTAACATCCCTGTGAAGAGGTAAATAAGTGGTAATACTTGAGTATTTCAGCATTCAGCAAAATCAATGCAGCTCTATATGCACTCATGAACACCAGAATGTGCCAGGATTGAGATTAGAGTCTAGCTGACATCCTCAGATGTACAAAATCGATATGAATGTACTTTATGGCATACAATGTGGGTGGGAAAATAGCTCAGTGCTGAATTGTGAAACTCCAGCTCTACAGCTCTGCAGCTCTGCAGCCTCATCATATTTGAAACCCCTTTCCTTCTCTCCTCCTCTATCTGTCTGTAGAGATGCTATTTATATCACACCTGTTTCCTCTTATTGCTCAGACAGGGGAGATAACACGTGAGATGCTGGGTTTATTTTCCACTCTGATGCAGGGAGGGATACTCTGAGGGATGTAAATCCCTCCTCTTCTCTAACACCACCCTGAGTCAAGAGACTCAGAGAGAGAGAGAGAGAGAGAGAGAGAGATGGAGAGAAAGAGAGGAGGTAGTGATGGAGGGCTCGTGTGGTGAGCCATGAGGTGACTCATTCATATATTTTTAGCAATGACAACTGTCTGGTTAGCAAAACGAAGCACAAATTGTAAAAATATACTATTATTTCACTTCCTATTTAAACATATATCTTCTATTTTAATAAAACGATACATATGCTAATATTATAACCCTGTTTTCTAAGCTAAATTGAACACCCTGTATAAGAATAGCAGGTTTCTTAAAGTGACAGATGACTTCCAGAGTCAAGATTAAAGCACTGAATCTAAGAAAACATGCATTTAAGGTTTATTTGCTGGCTGTGTTTTGCTAGTAACAGCATTAAATTTTTTTCATTTCATGCTAATGACATGAGGACATTAAGAACATTGGAATGATTTACTTAAAATGAGTTACTAATTGTCAATGTATAATTTAAGTAACAGGGTTGTACTTTCCAAGTGACCTTGTCAGTCAATAGCACAATATTAAGCATGAGAGCATATTTTTCTTCTGTTCATGATCTTAATTAAATTGGGATGATGCAACTTCCTACATGTGACTTGTGGAATATTCTGAATATTTCAAAGGGGTGAACATGTTCCATTTGGCTCGCATCTCTGGGGTTGGGGGTTCGAATCCCACCTTTGCCCTGTGTGCGCAGAGTTTGCATGTTCTCCCTGTGCTTCGGGGTTTCCTCAAGGTACTCCGGTTTCCTCCCCCAGTCCAAAGACATGCGTTGTAGGCTGACTGGCATCTCTAAATTGCCTGTAGTGTGTGAATGGGTGTGTGAGTGTGTGTGCAATTGTGCCCTGCGTTGCGTTGGCACCCTCTCCAGGGTGTCCCCCTCCTTGTGTGCACTGAGTCCCCTGGGATAGGCTCCAGGCTTGCGTAGGATAAGCAGTATGGAAAATGGATGGATGGATGGATGGATGGATGGTGAATGTGTTCAGGTAGCAGAGTTGAATGAATATGAACTATAATGGATTTTTTAAAGTATTTTAAATGAAAGTAAAGTGTAGTTATAGTGGAAAGGGACAGGCAAAAACCCCGGCATTGTTAATGTTTTAAGTTAATTATCTACAACATGCACACGGGACACTTTATCTGATTAAAATGTCTATTACTTTTTACTTACATAAATTTGTAATTGTAATATGGCACACAAATGGCATCCCAGCCGTGCAATGAGTCAAAATATGTATCTGTGGGAGAGGGAATAGAAACTTGGACTAATGACGTCCTTTGGGAATCCCATCTGAATAGGCATTGTCGTTAAATCTAGTATTGCTGCTTATGTGTCATGCTTTCAAAATGCAAATGTGTTCAATGATACATGACTAATTGGTGATGCAGATGTCAAAAAACGCAAATGTATAAACAGGAACCATTGAACTGAGTCTTGCTGATCATTATGGAGCATCAGCTCCCCCAAGTGGACAAATAAAAACTTACACAGGCTTTTTAAAAATGGCTGGCTGAAGTCTGTGGTAGTTTTCAGCCCAGCAAAACTGGTCTGCAGGTTGAGTTTTTGGCTGGGGTATTTTGTACACTTTTAGGTAAAAAGTGGAGTTCCATCTAGCACCCTAGAGGGTTCATTAGTTTGGCCTCTATGTAGAACCAGACAACAAGTTAGGCAGTCGTGGCCTAATGGTTAGAGAGTTAGGCTTATAACCTGAAGGTGAACCTGAAGGTTTGGGTTCGAGTCTCAGGCTGGCTGGGATTGTAGGTGGGGGGAGTGAAGGACCAGTGCTCTCTTCCACTCTCAATACCATGAATGAGGTGAGACCCTTGAGCAAGGCACCGAACTCCCAACTGCTCCCCGGGCGCCGCAGCTGCCCACTGCTCTGGGTGTGTGTGTGTGTGATGAGTTAAATGCAGACCCTTTTTTTTTTTTTTTCTAAAATTGTACACACAAATACAAGCAGTAGGTTTAAACAAATGCACATAGATTGACAAAGGCAAAAACTCTGTTAGGGGATAAAATCTTCCACCAAGTTGTTCCAGGAAGAGCTGTCAGAGACAGTCTCCCTCATGATCCAGGGCTCTACCCTGTCGCAAACAGCTTAGTATGAAAAATAGGATGGTATACTACACATAGTAACCACAATGAACCACACGCAGCTGAATGTTTCAGTTTGCTATTCTTTTTTTTTTTTTTCTATGCACAGCTTTTCTTTGCACTGTTTATGAATAAATCTGTGTAGTGTATGCAGTATGTAATGATTTATTACATGTACTAAATGTCATAATGTAATGTTTTTGTACTGTAGCCCGCAAGTTTCCCAGTTTATCCATCAATAAATCAAGCCATCTGTCCATCTAATCATCAATCCATCAATTCCTCCATCCATCCATCCATCCATCCATCAGTAAATCCGTATATCCATCCATCCATCATTTCATCATATAGAACCTTAAATATTGATCCACCACTATATCCATAGGAGTCATCAACTAAATTTAGAGGCCTTAAGGTTTCTGAGGCTGTCTTTCTGGGCAAAACCTTAAAGATTCTATGTAAACTAGAGATGGTTTTGATGGTTGAGATGACAAAGATCTACTTGACTTGACTAAACACTACAATAGAGTGTTTATCAGAAAAGGAGGCTTCTAGGAGGCTTTAAGACCCATTACTTAAAAGTGTTTTTTTTTTTAAGCTGACAGGTTCTAGCTATTAAGGGAAAAAATAATTATTATTCCAATAATTTTGAGTTTTTAACCACATCCTTTCCCAGTTAATACACCCTCTCTTAGGATAAAAAAGTTCTTTAAAGGTTCATTGGCTCACTGGCTAAAAAGATTCCACTTGAAACCTGTCCTGATAGGAAGACACTTTGTTGTAGAGGTTTGAACCATTAAGGCTTCGCTGAGAAATACAACCAAAGAACACTTAAGGTGTAAGTGTAGGCCAGGATGAAATCATGGCACTGCTTGGGATTTGGACACTCAGCTGAAAACTTCACAGAGACACAGAATTAAATTTAAGATGTTTGTCCTGTAGTCTTGTCACTCTTAGATGTTCACTCATGTTTGTTTATGGTGGAGTGAATGATGCCTGATAGCTCAGAGTGCTTTAATGCCTACGCTGCCTTCTGGATCTCCCACTGTTGTAGTTAGATATGTATATCTATCATATCTATTATGTAAGAAATACAATACTCAGTGCACAATGTAAAGTGGTTACTATAACCACCCCAAAGTTGATTATTTTCCTATAACAGAACACCTCCTAAGTGCTTTATGGGTTATTTCATACCAACTCAACCAAGTATTCTTCACTGTATGGTGGCTTCACTTTAAATGATCTTACAAAGCTGTGTTCTTGTAAACATTTCTGACCGGAGTTAGTGTACTTCTCATATAGTCATGCTCATATCAAGGCTGTCATTTTTTTGTGTGTTTCCTTCAAATTGCCAAAATAGGAATATTTGTGCAAAAAATTCATTCTGAAGCATTTTTCAGATGCTCAAAGAAAGATCAGCATTCAGACTTCAAACCTGCTCCACTATTAGAGAAGTCGGTTCTGACGACACTTCCACTATTGTGGACATCAGTTATAGTTTCTACTCTTAGTTATAAGGTTTCGAATTTAAGAAAAATCATCAATTTTACTACTTGCCACTAGTATTTTTCTTTCTTGTATCTTGTATTGTGCTCTGTGTAAAACAACTAGTTTTAATCACAAATAAGCACTAGATTTTGTTATAACCACAAGTCAATATTGCAAAAAAAAATAAAATAAAATAAAAAAAATAAAAATAAAAAAATAATAATAATAATAATCGGTAAATATTGTAAACATTGTAAACACTGTATGCAGTCAAAAAGTGACAGTGGGAGATATTGCACATATAGTACTCTAAATATTAATGTACTCTGAGAAAAGGAAAAATAATAATAAACTGTAAACATTGAACATAGACAAAATACCATGCTCTAGGCAAGTATAAACTGTTTATATTATATTATATTATATATTATTATATTATACAGGGTTGTACAGGGCTTCATACACTATATGGCCAAACGTTTGTGGACACTGCAGATTTAGTCCCCCTTTGCTGTTATAATAACCTCTACTCTTATGGGAAATCTTTCCACTAGATGTTGGAGCGTGGCTGTGGGGATTTGTGATCATTCAGCTACAAGAGCATTAGTGAGGTCAGGCACTGATGTTGGTGAGGAGGTCTG
>CM075005.1:5565029-5591905 GCA_037576675.1 Pangasius sanitwongsei | reverse complement strand
TGGACACCACTCTTTTTCTCGGCTGGTAAACATAGTGGCGGGTCATTTTTGACCCCTAAGACAACACAAGGGTTAATTCAAGGCATCACGGGACTGAAAATCATGCTGGCTAGAACTAGAACCAGTGCATTAAATTAGAAAAAAGTCCATTATTGTGAATAACCCGATGGTTAGCATTGAGGCTAGAATCCCCTTTACATCCTCACATTCACTCAAGATCATTAAAATACTGCTGAGGTAATATCAGTACAGTAAATGAAAAGGCTGTATGATCCTGTATTGCTATTATTTGCCACTTGCACCACAGCGCTGTTGAATTCTTCAATGTTGATTAATTTTCTATAACAGTAGCTCTGACAGTAATGTCAGAGGTAAGGTAAGCTGTAATGTACTTGTTCTCAGATGTTATCGTTTCCATAGAAACAATTAATTCACAGGGACTTTTTGGTTTTTTACTATTAACTTCAAGCGAAAAAGGAAAAAAGAAAGGCTGGTGACAGAACAACTGTTTATAGCTGTTATAAACCAAGTGATAACAGGAACTAACTTGTTTCACGGACATTCCACAACATTAAGTGCAATTCTAAACTTTTTTTAAAGTAGGTTTTTGATGTCATTCTTTGATTTCTTTGAAAAAAAACTTTCTGTGGTATAAGAGGAATAATACACAAAATACACAATGAGGAACGCTGTTACTGTAATTAATCAACAATGAGTTTGATTAATTAATAAATGTTGGGATGTTATTTCCATCAAGAGGTGCATCAATTTTTGGTCAAGGTCACAGCTTTAACCCTGATGAATCTTGGCAGTGTCGTCCTGGAATATGGCCATGATACATCTTTCTGCATGGTTATTAAAGAACTAAGAAGCTCCAGACTTCATCTTTTAAGATTAAAAGAACTGTTGCCAAACATATAACATGCTAGAAACATTAGAATCACTCTAATAATGATCCATTCATAGACTCTTATGTATTTGCCTATTAAAATCTAAACAGCGACTTTTTTTTTTGGCTGGGCAGTGTGTGTATGTATATATATATATATATATATATATATATATATATATATAGGGTAAATATTATAACAGAGAGGGATCCAAAGGCTTGGGTTTGGATGCAAAGCATAGTCGCAAAAGTTATTAGTGAATTATTTATATCATTTTTTTTCTTTTAGAGTACTTATCAGCTGTCTGCTGCTCACTTTGCTGCTTGCTGTGAAAATACGGAGCCGAGGAGAAAAATGAATTGTCAGCAGTATTTTCATAGCCAGCTTTAACTATCAGCATTATACTGTAGTTAGGGCAAGACTCTAGAAGTGCCTGTCAAAGATGATCCAGCCGTAAAGACTTCAGACATTAATCATGTTCATCACCACCACCACCACCACCACCATCATCATCATCATCATCAAAGCTTGGCAGAATAAACAGCCACATGTTATATATTTGTGTTGAAGGTAAAACCAGGGCACTGCTAGATATTCTCAGATACAGCAGGCCCAAAATGAGGTTTCTGTTATCTGTTATCTATTAAAAAAAAAAAAAAAAAAAGAAAAAGTGGATCAGCTGTTTCAGTCACCAAAGCAATCATCCTCACTCTGGTACTGTTTGTTTCAAATAATTCAAAATGCAGTTGTGATATTAGTTTCAAAAAGTGCAAGGAATCACAGAAAGCTTAATACCAGGTCATCTATTTGTAGACAGCTAGTTTATAGGATGAGTACTAGACATGTCTGCTTCTTTCCCCTGGTGTTGCATGGATGTTATGATGCAAGAATACTTACCTGTTACATGTTCAATGCTATCAGTGATCTTCGGAGAATTTTCCGCTCCCTGTTAATGAAAAAAAGGCAAAAGGCAAACCTACTGCAGTAACAATGTTCACACTTTTACCAGTCTTCTTGTTAAATTCACTCACCCACAAGGATATAATCATAAAAATATTTTATAGCTTTTCATGTCAAATTAAACAGATACCTTGTTTGAAAGTGCTAATGTAGTGAAGGATGAATAAAACCCAGTGTGAATCATTTTAATGACCTAGCTTTGGCCACAGGGTTTTTTTTTTTTTTTTTTCACTTCTCACAGATTTATAACGCTTCATCACTGCTGACCTTCTACAAAAATCATCTTAAAAATGACTGTAGAGACATACAGTACCTGGATATTTGTTATAGTGACACATTTATAGATAAGCTCATTTATACACAGATCAAATTTAGTGTCAAAAGAAAAAGAGACAGTTAATGTGACTAAGATTATGTGACAAAGCCTTTGCTTATAATTTGGCAAAATAATCAGAATTTACACCATTATCCTGCATCACTTTTCAGTTTTCAATCACTTTCGTTATAGCAGCTATACGTTCCAGCTTTACTTTTGGCTGTAATAAAGACACTGGAGACTCCTTCCATAAATGGTGCACAAACATCTCACCAAAAACGTCACCATACCAACACGAGGTTATTTGAATCTGTTTATGCAGAGCGTCCACCGTACAAGTCCGTGTCTAAGTTGTAACTATAGAAACGTATCAGAACAAGCACACTAATACAAAGCTGAGATTTGCCTTGCAGCTGGAGCTACTGTCTGAGCTGCTTTTGTAAAAATAAATCAACAATGCTGTGGTATAAACAGTACAACAGTCTAAGTGGTCTTGACAGCTGCTCACCAAGTGGCCATGTTTACTTGAGGGCCAATCGAATGACATGGTGGAAAGATGGACCTCACCAAAGATGTGCTGTAAAGGAAACAAAACCTTTTCCAGATGACAGACATTGCCAGGAAACAACTGCACACCCGGAGAGAGACAGACAGTTAATGGGAACCAGATATGTTATTATGTGGCAGGATGTACTATATAAACCTGAATAAATCCTGTAGGTCATTTACCTCTGATGCTCTTTTTCTTCTACCATTAAATGTTCAGACATAATGTCTACACTAATTATTACCCCATTTTCTCCACCTTTAGTCATTCAATTCAATTCAATTTTATTTGTACAGCGCTTTTAACAATGCACATTCTCACATAGCAGCTTTACAGAAATAAATGGATTCAAAAAATATATTGTAAATATGTGAATTTATCCCTAATGAGCAAGCCAGAGGCAACGGTGGCAAGGAAAAACTCCCTGAGACGATATGAGGAAGAAACCTTGAGAGGAACCAGGCAATTGCTAGTTCCACTTTATGGAATCTTGTGTACTGTACCATTGTGTGTTGCACCATGGTCCTGGAGAAACAACATTTTGTTCTGATGTATACTAGATATATAGAGGAATGGCAATAAAAATGTTTCCTCAAAAAACTGAAGTCATGTCATATTTTTGAACTGCGTATTGGGCAGATGAATACCCTATACAGTCGTGTTCCTTATATATGAGCTACTACGCGTCTGTGATTGGTTAGCATTCCTGCCTCACATCCCCAGGGATATGGTTTGATCCAGAGCTCTGCTTACTGTCCTTACATGTTCTCCCAGTGGACGTCCTTTGTTTTCTTCCTACTTCCCAACAGGATAAGCTCTGGATCCACATCCACCCCGAATTAAATGAACAGTAATAGAATGAATCTAAGGATGATTTTTTTTTTTTTTTTTCATATTTGTGGCAACAGTTTTACATACATCTTCCACAAATGAGCCCAGAATTGATCCTGGGTGTTGACCCAAAAGAAAAAAAAAAAAAAAAGGTAATTGAATTTACTTAATTCAAATGTGTACATCAGTTCCAAGTGATTGACCTGAGGATCAACCCTGGGTCACAGTTCACACCCGGTTTAAATATGTTAGTGTTTATTATAGTTATAGTTCCCATCAGCACCAACATCCTCACAAGGTTTTAGCATGTAATTGGTTTACCACTTAAATAAAAATACCACTACAAATATAAATGAAAAATTACATAGTATGTGTAGGGCTCTTGTACTTTCCATATGAAAAAAAATATTCTATACTTAATGTCACTTTCTTTATAATTTGTAAATGGCATTTACTGCATCATAAAACATAAAACATGAAATGCTTTAGGGAGGCTTTATTAGTGTGAATAAGGGATTTAGAAGCATCTTGGCTCTTTGGTAAAATAACTGGTGGAACACATGGCCCAGATGTGGACCCAGCAAAGTGCATCAGCGGACTGAACCAAGCACTTGAAAAAATACTGTAGAAGTGCCGATAATGAGAATAAAAAACTGGCCAGAGCTTTCTGTGAGTTTTCTGTGAGTTTTACATGAACAAGCTCGGCTTCTGCGGCAGATCCTCTGCTTATCTAAGCACGTGCATTTATGTAAATTATTTAGCTGAAGGAAGCTCATCGGACCAGAGAACAGTTACATGGCTACAAACATTAGCTAAGTGAACAGTGCTCAGACCTTCTATAGATTTTTCATTTAATTTACCCTCTCAGGTCTGATTAGTAAACTGACAATGTCGCTTGTTTAAGAAAAAATAATCAATGATGAAAACAGAATGTTTAAAGACGAACTGAAAGGCATGTATGGGTTTATTTTCTCTGCGTCAAATCCCGACCAATGGCTAATCTGTTCAGAGTCTATGGCATTAGTTAAAAAAAAAAAAAAAAAGTGATAACATTAAGCTCAAAACAAAACAACCACTAATCATTAATGGTTAAGCATTAAAAGGGAACTGGTGTCGCCATTCAGTTGTGTTAGTTGCTTATCAGGATTTTTGTAAACAAGCAATTTTACGTAACTGGACCTTTACACATTTTAGCTGAATTTTAGATTACATTTGTTGAATTTCTACACATACCTAAACAAATGGTCTTAGACATTCTACTTTTGCAGACTTTCCAGACATAAACTCTGATATGTTAACAAGACCATTAATAAAGTAATACATCTGTACACTCTATATGGTAAACTTGCTGTAGCAATTTACTGCTAAAACAAATAAGACAAGACTCAACACAGTTTTGGAAAAAAACTGCAATAAAATTTATTGTACCTCACAATCAAAGACTCAAACACGTGCAACATTGTACTAGAACAGTATACCAAGATGGCTGAATATATTTACACTGTCCTCTATATAACAAAATAGCAATACTGTTGAACTCCGCTGGATACTGTATACAAGTTATATAACAATCTTTAAAACCCATGGTCATTCAAGGGGAATAAACTTACGACTGGATGTAGTTCTGATGCAATCTCCTAAACGTGTGCCATATGCAAACCGGTAGCCCTAGAGTAACTAACTTATGCTACAGGATTAGCAATCACCCTGCTGAGTTTAATCAGGAGGACTTGTGTTTCATGTATCCGTCTCTCCATCACGGAGATAAAGTGCTTTTCTGAAAGGGTGTGTACACAAACTTAACTGAAATAAGGAGCACTGAAATGATGAGATGATGAAACTTAGAGGACTGTGGTAGTGTAAGGGACGAAAGGAAGCTACGGTACAACAGCACACTGTTGCTTACATTTTTATTGGGCCTCATTTATCTAACTGGATACGAATAGATTTTTTCGTAAATCGGTCACAGGATTATTTAAACAAGAAATTTTGTATTCATTAAAAAAAAAAAAAAAAATCGGGTTAGTAAGGAAAAACAATTGTATCCTAGGAGAACTTGTGAGTTTGTGTAAATTTACATACAAGGCGACTCACTAACGTGAAACTCAATTAATTGGCTTCAGATCGTAAGCCAATTAATAGATCAATGAGTTACTGCAATTTTATACACAGATTACACTGTCGAGTTTAAATCTCTTATCTATTTCAATTGCACATGTGCAATGTGTCTATGGTAGCTGAGATGCTGCACTGGCTGAGCTGCATTATTAGAAGACTTAGAGCACGCTGCAGTTAGGAGGCGCTCTTTCACCATTTAAGACTAGTGCACACTACATGATTTTAGCCCTGATAATCCAATCAGACTCATTTTAGCGCTTGGCATCTACACCCTTCATCTCAGCGAGTGTGCTCCTGTGGTGACCGTCCAGCTGCGCGTTTTTCCCAGTCTTCAAACGATCGCTGAGGTGCTGATATTTTCAAGCATGTTTGATTTTCGCAGTGATGAATTGCGTAGCGTGAGCCACTTTTGCGACTAGTTGCATGTACACTGCTGAAAAACAGCCAGTGAGAGTCTGAAAGGAAATCAAATATATCTGCTCTCATGCGCAGCAGATCCCTGAATCCAGTTTATCATCCGTCGCTGTATTCAAGAGTGTGAGGGCATAACATAAGCATACTATTGTTTCTATAAGTAATTGTTTGGCATGGCATACTCTAATGAACCAGCAAAAATAAAAACAAACACAACACGATTATTACTGGCTCACAGTATTTAAAAAAGCTAACCAATATTTCCTCCACATTTTGTCTTATTTCAGTACAAACTAGTGACAAATATCACAAAGTCATGACAGCTCTTATTTTCCGTGAGAAAGTGGGATTTGGGGATGAGGCGCACTTCAGCTGGGATTTCTCCAAGTGTGTGCATTTCATCTGCGAGCGATTTTGTAGTGTGCACTTCGGATTCAAGTCATGTAGCGTGAAAAGCTCAGAGATTCTGAGATTTTGAAAGTCGTGTAGCGTGCACGCGGCTTTAGTAGCCATTTTTCGGCTCTCTGAGAGACGTGGGCATGACTAAACGTAAATCAGGGTTTTACTGTGGGTGTCACTAAATGTAAATTAGCTTTTCTGTGAACACACTTGGTAACATACACACACGAGTATCAGGAAAATCAACTGTACTGAACTTTTCTAAATCCGGCAGGATTTTTTTTTTCGGTTTAGCCTATGAAAACATTTACACAACTTTTTACGAAAAGATTTGAAAAAATGAGGCCTGTTATCATTTAAGTAAAAAAAAAAAAAGCAAGATTGTGCCGTCATACCACCTCATTTTCCTTCATTATCACTGAATAGCGCTCAAGCAGACCTCTCTGTTGCATGAAACGCTAAAAGACTCACATCTCTTACAATCAAACCTGCTGTGCATCAGTAACTTTCGCAATCTAAGCGTAAAGATGGAACAATTGTGTTTAGATCATTAAAGAACTGTGGGAAGTAATGCACGGAGTATTAGTGGAAATGCTGAATGAGCACCGGCGTGCACCAGAAACGGAGAAAGCACACAAAGTAAACACACGGAATTAAAGCATGAACATGTAGATTCTACAATCTTCTATCAATACCCTCAGAAGGACCTCTTACTGGCTCGCAAACACACACGCAGTAAGCCGTGTGTCAGACTAAAGAGGATTTGGCGATCAATGCTGAACCCTGTTGTGATTACATAACCTAAGCTAAGACTCCAGACTCCAGAGCAGACCACAGAGTCGCAATACACAACCTGAATTACAGCGAGCTGTGTGGCGGGTCAGCAGAAAAAGTTACTTTTCATGATAAATTACACAATGAGCACCACGGTAACATATTAACATAGTAACAGTAACATAATCATATAGCATGACACTTGAATGAAAACATCTTGCAAATAGCGAGGCTTTATATTTAAACATGAAGAGCGATTAAACATGAGTAGGGAAAAAGCAAAACCAATATGAATTTCAAGTAACACTTTACTATACCTTGTGCTTATTGACTGACTGTTGAATATTAATCTCAATACAAGCTTTTAATTATTCTGCTAATATCATTATCATGTGAAGCTGGCACCCTGTCTAACAAGAAAATGAATAAAACTATAGTGCTAATTTGTGCCATAAAAAATTGTTTGTGCTGGTAGATATATTTAAATATAAGGCCGAGAGTGACGTCAATGCCCAGAACCAAATATCAGACCAAATTAGTATCATTTGTGCTTAATTATTCAGTTTACAGTGCCGTCTAGTAACAGCTGGTGGTTATATTATTAATAATTACTGATAGTTTGATTGTAGAATCATTGATAATATCTATCAATAACAACAATCAGACTATTACGAATGAGCGATGGGTCATATCATGAGGTCTTATCGATGGCATAATAAGAAGGATGTGGGGCAAACTGTTACACATAAGCACAGATAGCTCTCGTCATATTAAATTGTTTAATTCCGTAATGCTCTACTGGATTCACGCTGCGTTTCCTCGAAATATCAAACTTCATAAAGAGAAAAGTTCTAACACTTTCGTTCAAACCAAACAAGCAGAACTCGACACCGATGGTGCCGCCGCCCCCCACAAGTCTATTCCTTCTTCTTACTAAATCGTATGCTTCAAATACCCCCAAAATATGCAAACAGGGATAAAACTATTGAAAAAAAATATTTCAGACATGATCTTGAAATAGATCTTGCCCCATTTGAATCAATTCCAAAAACTGATCAGTTCATCTGCTGGTTACTGGGATAATCCCATATCAGTCCTACAAACATTCAACCACTTGTTCTTGAGACATCATGCTAATGAGAATCTCGGACAGACTCATGGATGAAGTATTGGCAAAAATCCAGAAAAATGGGCCTTGAGTTCCTGAATGTGAAAGGAACATCTCTGTATAACAAACAGGAAGGAAGCTTTTGAAATAAATTTATTTCAGACATTTGACCTTGCTATGACCTTGACCTTGTCTGGATCAATTCCAAAATCTAATCTAAGTTCATATGCTGGCTGCAATGATAATTCCATACAAAGCCTACAAACATTTAACCACTGATTCTTAAGATATCATGTTAAAGATAACCTCAGACACGTGCACAGACTCCTGGACGCACAGACTCCTGGACGCACAGACTCCTGGACGCACAGACTCCTGGACGCACAGACTTACGGCAGAAATCGTATATAGCCAGAAAAAGGGCTTTGTGCTCCTGAATGTGAACGTGTAAGTAACATGCCTGTATGACAAACAGGAAGGAAACTATTGAAGAGAAACTATTTCAGATATTTGATCTTGCTGTGAACTTGACCCTGTTTGGATCAATTCCAAATTCAAGTTCATCTGCTGGTTACAGTGATAATTCCACAGAAATCCTGCAAGCATTTAACCATTTGTTCTTGAGACATCACACTAATGGACATCTGGGATGGACGCATGAACAACTACAACTAGTAGCGGAGGCATAAAAAGTCCCCACTAAACTTACGGTTTTCTTGCCTGTCATTTTTTTGTAATTTGTACTTTGACTGGACAAAGGTGTGCTTAGTCTATCAACTTTTAGTTTCTCCTCCAAAGGCATTTGGCGATTTCTCACTCACTGACAATGACGTGTTACGGATGTGTATGAAATATATCAGCACAAACAGAGATCAGATCTAGGGGGTGTTTTACTCTGTGTAAAATCACCTGACACAACTGTCACTGAGAGGCTGCATGAAGTTATAGCCTGGGCCAGAAAGAAATCAGCCCCAGCATTGCTTCTTCATACCATTCTATGTATTTTTCCTATTGACTGTTTTGGGCGCTGTTGCACCTAATTCTACTAAAATCCAAAATAAACTACCTTAAGACATTTAACAGTGCACAATCTGATTAATCTGAATACTGATGTCTGTTTGTGTCTAAAAGACAGGTGGCCTTAACTTGTAATTTTTGACCTGCGACTAGGAAAAACCAAAGAAAATGTTCCCTCAACTCGGAAATTCCTACTTGGCAACGCGGGATGGTCTCGTCAACCCCCGAGTTCAGCAAGTGACGTCAAATCAACATGGCTGCTTACAGCATCAACAGTAAACAAAATAGCAATTTCTTTTTTTTTTTCCTTCTTTGTAGCTCGAACACACAAAGGTCAAAAAATGATGTAATTGTGGGTTTTGAGTTCCTATTTCTGAGGTAAGTCAAATGCAGCCTAGCCCTGTTGGTCCATTTATAGCCCATTTACACCTGCTCCAGTGACATCACTCTCGGCCATTGATTTGCAGTCCTGTTTACTGCTATAGTATCTCAAAAACTAAGTTTGACACCACGAAATAAATAAAAGCAAGTGGTTTTATTTCATTTCTTGTTATATGGGCAACTTCTCAGAGCTTCATGAATTCTCACCGCCAGCACACTGCTCCTCCTATCACAGTCCTTTCAGCACCTATTCAGTGTAAAATAAATACATGAAGGTTCCAGTCAGTCATATGCATTATGGTTTGCGAGCCTGTGTGGAAAATACACGTAACGGCACACAGAAAGTGCTGACAAGGCAGGAAAAAAGGAAACACTTGCCTTTGTCAGGGTTATAGAACATGTGCATCGGGGATTGTTGAAACGGTGTGCTTAGTGTTGAAGAAGATTATTCGAAAAATGAACACTGACGCACTAATTGTCGTGAATGCTGAACTTGATTAAAACACCTACTGTGGAGAAGGAGAAGGATAGTTAGAGATTCAGACATGTCCTCAAATTAAACAGGTACAGGGACGTGCGATAAATAATGCTATCTTTGGATGATCAAATGAAATTGAAGAAAAAAAAAAAAATGGGAGAATGATTTCTCTATTTCACCGTCCTCTTTCCTGACTGTAAACAGGGCCTGTTCATTTCTTTGATTTTTTTCTTTTTAGAAAAATAAAACTTTGATATTAAAATAAAAGTCGTTCATTAGACTTCTGCTCTCCTATATGCAATGTGCAATAAAAAAATGACTTCATGACGTTAATCTACGACGATTCTATTCAAGCTGACACGTTCACGCTGTAAAATAGCAAAGCGCCGACACGTTGCGTATCAAAAAGTTACGACTTGATTCTATTTGGCCAAGGGCTCTAAGCCAACCTCTGTGAGGAGGAAGGGAGACTTGGTGCGTGAGGATGCTTTGGAAAGAAGCAGGAGACGACTCGGTCTAGTGCTCGTACTGAAATCCTCAGCCGTGTTTAAAAAAAGAAGAAGGAAACATTCAACGTGATCGCTGCTCCTCCTCACACTGAGTAAAGACCTGTCTTTCTTCTATGGCACGACAGGATGAATGCGAGGAAAGCTCAGCTTCACGAGCTCAAGTGGCACTTCAGAAGACACAAACCCTACAAGCGAAGTTCACATTTGTTAAGGAGAATGCGGACGGAGAAATCATATGTTTAGCAAGCAAACCGGGTTCAACGCTCCTTTAAGTTAACAAAAACCCAACATTCGCAATAATAAGCAAAGTAAATGAGTCGGTTCTGGAATAATCTATGTTTCTCACTCGCATCTCAAACACTTGATGGTGGTTGTGCTTGGGGATTTCTCAAAACGCACCACTTGGACGGTAAAAAGCGTTGTTAGACGCAACCAGATTTTAAAAAAATGCTAGAAAGGCGAGCACTGGTGACATCTCAAGGGAACACTTGAGACACGACACGACATTGGTTTTCAGTTGATTGGACTGCACTCGGACTGCACTCGGACTGCTTCGGACACAAAACGCAATAGGCTGGTCACAGCTATACATACTCGTATATATAACTTAGATATATCCATTCTGGAATATATGTGTATATTGGCAGTGATCCTACAAGAAAATTTAAAAAGGCAGAATTTCCGAGCAGTCAAATCTGTTATCATGAAACTCGCTGTGTGCTTTTTCCACTGTGGTAATGCAAGAATAATAAAGGAGAGACATCAAGACCAACCTGGGGTGACCAGAGAGAGTGAGAAAAGAAGACCTTTTTCGTGACTCAGTGAGGCCGTATGGGAGAAAGTATTGCTTATGTTTTGTTTTGTTTTTTTCCCCTCTTTTTTCCCCATCCTGGTCCTGGTCCATATTTAGCTCCATAGGAGCCCCCTCTAAAGCTGTGCCTCTGTAGCAGCTAGGCTGTACGACTCAGGACTTGGCTTCTTCTTGCTCAGCTTCAGCAGAAAGCTCGACGTCAGAGAGGCTAACTTCCACCGGCAGGATGAGTGACGTGTCTGAGTCGCTGCTCAGAGGAGGCTGGTGCTCGCCTGGAGGATAGCAGGAAAGCAGAAAATAAAGAATAAGTAAAACAGGCACAAAACTGAGAACCATGAATCAGAGAGACCTTATGGAACAGATACAGGCAGAGCTAGCTGACTACTGAAAGGACAAATCCTCCATAAATCACTTGCATATTAATCTTTAGGATTAACACTTAATCTAAAGATTTAAATTACAATGAAATGTGGAGTTGACTTCTTGAGTTAGAAGTTCTGATTATCTTCATGGTTTACGATTCCCAACATTACTCACAAACGCCGTTCATGGAATTTATCCTTCTCTTCATTTCTACCTAAAGAGAGTGATGCGGCGGCACTTTAGTCCTTTAGTCTGTTCAAGCTTTCTCACCTCCTCATCTGTCCACTCTGCTCAAACAGATCAGTGTCCAAAGCATCAACGTTCGTGCTAACACTGCCACTAATCTCTTATGTTTGAGATTGTTGAAATTTTTTTTCTCCCATTAAATGGCATTGTCACTGCACTAGCGATGTGATGTCCGATAACTTCTGACAAAAATAACAAAACACAGCACCAACCAACAAATCAGCACCACAATCATTAGTATTTCTATATAAACATATTTCAGGTGTTTCAGGATGGAGTTTTCCATTTACATTAGAATACAATACAGTGGGAATTAAAGTATAAGCTTTTTTTTTTTTTACACTATATTCTGTATTTGCTTTACTTTGTCTAGAAGTCATGTTGAGCTCAGTACATCTGCTCATTATGTTCGACTTGACCAGTGTCAGCTCACGACAAAGTAAAATAAATCATCATCATGTGCTGTACAGGAAAATACACAATATAGTAAGAATGTGTGTCTGTGCTGGTGTGTAATTACTGGAACAGGCAACATTTGGCCAGCGGCTTTGATAAACTTTAATAAAACAATAAATTCAGCACCTCATCAATGATTCATGAAAGAATAGCGGTTAGCGGAGACAGCATTCAGTAACATCATTGTAATATTATTGGCATGTAATGTCCTCCTGGCTCTCCTTTTCAGTTTTGCTGTCATAGCTAGACCTGCTGTTTGCACTCTGATCACAATGTACACCCTTTTAAACCACTGTGGGATAAGAAAAAAACCCTAATAATCAGTTAATACTCTCTCTCTGTTGAGCTTTCTACACAACTTCTGCTGCTGTGGATGGTCCCATATGGTCCCCAAGTCTCACCTTTGCTTCATTTGATAATCTCACCTGGCTACTGTAGATTTGCACACAAGAGCTGCTGCAGTAGTCATAAAGACTGTCCTGTGCTCATTGCTGGACTGTTATTCACAAGTTATGTCAATATTTACTTGGGGAAAGTTACTCGTATTCAGAGTTTATTGATTTTCTGGGCTTCCTGGGCTTTCAGCTTATACGAATCACCTGCGTCTAGTTCACGCCTCTGAGGTTGCCATTTTTTCTTGAGAGACAGGGTTTTCAAATCCCGGATAGAAAATAAGGACTGAAGAATGAAACAGCATTTTCCCCATTGTTGTCAAATGTAATATGATGTAACATAAAAGCAGGAGATAATTTAAAAAAAAAAAAAAAAAAAGAAAGACTAATATGATGATATTTCAACAAGACAATGGCAGGCATTGCAATAAATTTAATAGGAGGCTAGTATATCGTTGCATGAATAGTCCTAATTGTTCCAATTATTTATGCAGCTATCCGATCAGCCAATCACGTGGCAGCAGCACAATGCATAAAGTCTTGCCGGTACAGGTCAAGAGCTTCAGTTAATGTTCACATCAAACATCAGAATGGGGAAAAAGTGTGATCTCTGTGACTTTAACCGTGGCATGGTTGCTGGTGCCAGAGTATTTCAGAAACTGCTGATCTCCTGGGAATTTCACACACAACAGTCTCTAGAGTTTACACAGAATGGTGCGAAAAACAAAAAAACATTGAGTGCGTGACAGTTCTGTGGGTGGAAACACCTTGATAAGAGAGGTCAGAGGATAATGGCCGCATTGGTTCGAGCTGCCAGGAAGGATATAGTAAGTCATATAATCACTCGTTACAACCGTGGTGAGCAGAAAAGCATCTCAGCATGCACAAAACATCGAATCTTGAGGTGGATGGGCTACAACAGCAGAAGACCACTGGGTACAGACTCACCCAAACTGGACAGTTGAAGATTAGAAATAAAATCACCTGGTCTTTTTTATGCATTGTGCTGCTGCTGTCAATATGATTGGTTGATTGGACAACTGAATGGATAACTGAATGAGCAGATGTACAGGTGTTCCTATTAAAGTGGACGGTAAACGTATAAGCAATTCATTAGCGAACATTAACATGGGGAGGAGATCACACAGAGATTATTATCAGACTGACTCTCCAGTGAAGAACGAGGTCAAGCTGTGCCGTTGCCGTGTCCATATCCGTTCCTGCTGCGACCTAAAATGTTATCTGACCTACATCTATGTAGCTCAAAATACTGCCGCACAAACAGGATGCTCAGGAGCAAGAGAAAAGGAGGAAATACAAGAGCTCGAACCAAAAGAATGGCCTGATGACACAAGGTGCGATGCCTATATTTGAGTTAATTTATCCAAAATTACAGGAGAATTCTAAGTCCCTTCATTACAGGAAAATGGACTTGTGGAACTTTTGCCTTAAGCGAGCTCTGAGCGCTTATCTTTTACTGGGCTTATTATCTCTCCGTGGGATCTCTTTGTGGGCTGATGCCGCTGCTCTGGGATGATATGAGCATTACATCAGTGTAAAGCAGAACCATGCAAGACAATGTGTAAGAGCTGTCCATTTTTGATGAGTTCTGGTGCAATGCAGAGTTAGTAAGGCTGTTACTGTTAGTGCAGCCACGATGATTTTCCCGCTCAGCAAAACAACCGGTTACATTTTAACATACAATGAAAGAAAGTGACAAGTTAAATCTGCCTGATAGCCAGCATGCTGATGTATGCTGATGTAAAAGTAAGTGCAAGCAAAACCTACGAACCACTGCGTCAGAGTTTTTTAAGCTCCGGTCAGCCTGGGAAATGGTAAATATAAACTAATAAAAAGTACAGGTATACAACGCAGAATTCTACCACCACAGGTCAAAATCAGATACTGTTAGATCAAATATATTAACTCTAAATGCAATAGCCAAATAAGAATAAAGTCGACAGCACCATCGTTTAAAAAAAAAAAAAGGTATAGTTTCAGATTGTGAAGTTTATATTAAAGGTTATAATATTGCACTGGTTATAATATGTTATTGTTTCTATAGTAACAACTCATTCATAGGGACTTCGCATAATCTAAGCCTAAGAACCATACTGATATAACAAATGTTTTGTTATTTAACAAATAAAAACGGTGACTCTTTCTGTAAGGAGATGTTTGTTTAACATTTAGGAAAGGAGGCTCCAGTGTCAGTGCTTTGTAACAGTAAGAGGTTTTACGTTCTAACTGTTACGATTTCCACCATGGGAAAGTCTTCAGGATGAGCGATTGTGCGCTTTCTTGGTTTCCCGGTAGCATGACAAGATGTTTATAAAATGTTTATAATGTCCGCTATAATGTAAGTGATAACATAAACTAGCTTGTCTCGTCATTATGTGTAACTGTAAAGGGTTAAAATGTAAGACATTTTGTTTTTAATAAATAAGAATTGTACTTCTTGGCAAATTGCTGTTCGCTAAGAGCAGTGGAACGCTTCGGGGCATGCTTCGGGTCTTGCATTGGGCTGCATCACACAATGCTGTAACTGGTTAGTTTTCTATAATAACACTTCCCCATGTATTGTCTTCCTTACTTATGAAAAATAGACTGAACCACAGCATACAAAGAAGTTCTTTGATGTGACAGCATGAGCAGAGACAGACAGAAATCTAGAAATCTAGCCAAGTCGTCTGGACAAACGATCACAGGAAAGAGTACACCATGTGGGCCCATATTTGCAGCTGATAAAGACTTGAGGAGATAACCTAGCTCAACATCAGAAAGAAACCAGACAGAGACAAACACAAGATATAGGCACGCGAGTCCCGTGAGACCGACAGGCTCATGCTGTCGCAGCAAATTTAGTAATTTAGTAGTGAGCAAACATGGAAAGTTTGGTGTTCCTGAACAGGATAATGTCGTCACTGAATTTGGTTCTCAAAAGGGTGTCCAGGGACCTCCAGGGGTCTGTTAGGGATCACAACCCACCATTATCAAATATATGTTTTTATATTTAGTTGTGTGCTTTGACTGCTCCCTTGATTTGAATGGTTTTAATCCAAATCTTAATAACTCACCTATAATAATGTAAACTTGGACCTAATGTGTTTGTCAACAGAAAGTTCGGGAATAGAAAGCTCTATGGCTCTAATAAATAGATAAAATCCTATTCTATACATTCACAAGTAAATACGATTGACGGCTACCTTATTTAAAAAAAATAAATAAATAAAGTCAAGAACCCCAGTTTTATACAAAACTCTAATAAAGATGTGATACTGTAAACATTTTTCAAACCAGTTACTACAGTTCCAGCTCAGAAAAGCTGATTGGTTCACGGTGTTGGAAATTGAATTTTCTCCTTTTTCAGAAGTAATTGTTACACGGATGTGTGGAAAGCCTATCAGGACGTTCAAGATTCACGGCCAGATAAGTGTGTAAAAAGTATCAGAGCATTTGAAGCTGAGACTACAGTGCAGTAGATTATTAGTGCTATTTTAAAATGAAATTTTAAAAAAATAAAAAAATAAATAATAATAATAATAATAAAGAAGAAAATGAAGGATTAGTTGTCAGTGATCAAAGCTATACACTTTCTTTAACAGGCTTAAGCGCCTAGAGTTTCATTACGCAAATGAAAGGAAGAAAAACTTTGCTTTTAACAGTTGTTTTGACACATGCTCGCAAACCAGCAGGGATCCGTCCAGATGGCTAAACGATCCCAGCTGCCTCCCTTTTCCTCTCCTTATACGTCAATGACAATGGAATGAGTTGTGATGGAATATGGAAAGGCATGTAAGCGGTGATGATGAAGCTCCATTTTAGAAGCGCACAGGCTCTGGTTTGCAGATAGAGACGCTGCAAAAGTTTGTCTGTGCGTAACCGTGGAAACCCCTCCAGGGGTCTTGTTCAGAGGTCAGATTGTATATTACTAGTGTTCAAGCCTGGCTGTAAAATTACACTGATGGACTTATTAAAATTTCAAGGTCCAAAATTCTCTCTCTCTCTCTCTCTCTCTCTCTCTCTCTCTCACACACATGCAGCTTTAAGCACTCCTTGGCTTAGAAACTTGTTCAGATGCCAGAAAACAGTACGCAAACTACATAACAGCTAATGTAATTGTATAAAAGAATGTATTTCAGCTTTAGTGGGTGTTTTCTATGCCGTCAGTGTGAAAACATTCACATTTTTTTCCCCACATCATCATATCCCTTGCCATGTATGCATAGTTTTTTGACAGCTCTAAGGGTCCATACAACCTTCGAACCCTTGCTTTAAATCAACCTTGTGTTTCTGGTACCAAACATAAATACACCACTAGTGTGAGCTTGCTAAACTAGGACCAAGCTCCGGAGAAAATGAAGCATCGCTGATTAAAGCAAGCTGTTGAATGGACACACTCACTCACGCGATCAGCTATATCATGTCAGTACTGAGCTAGCTGTTTGAAGAAGAGAACATAAAGGCACTATTCAACCTCTCTTCTCTCTGGAACACGATGTTCATTCTAATGTTTTGGGTGTGTGTTCACACTACTTAGACTGGAATCTTGGCCCGGCTGACAGGAAGTGGACCAGGCCAAGGTAAATGCTCAGCAGGCAACCCCACACACCGGAGCCATGGTCTGATTAGTGCACGTTAGCATGTTCGAAATTCCGTGCTGCCCAGACCATTAGCTCTGGATAAGCCTTAAATGCTGTCACTGTAACTGTAAATGTTGTTGATTTGTTTAGTCAAATGATTATCGGGATTTGGGGAATGAAGGCTTGTGATGGATGATTCATGCCAATTATTTACAAATCATAAACACGTTAGCTAGCCCATGTTTTGGTTGCAACTTGACCAGGTTAAAAATTAAATGTAATAAAATCTGGAGAGATAGCTAGCTAGTTAGCTAGCTAGTCACATGGATTAATACAGACTAATGGAAAAAAATGAGTATATGATTATCATCATCGAATAAAGTTTTTAAATGTAGCACCTCGACAAAGTTCAGCAAGTCTTTGACCAATGATTCGGATGACCAGTGACACAAAACATAAGCAAATTTGGCTTTTTTCTCAACGTGTTTAACTGCAAGAGAACTGTGTTTTGTGTTTTGGTCTTCTGAACCTACTTGTCCACCAAGTAACCATCAATAAACGACTACAAAAACAAGAAATCTGCTTGTCCCGGGAGCCAGAGCTACTGATTTTTTATCCCTAAAAGGGATACGTGCTCCAACTCTGCTTTAATAAGGAAAGAGTTCAAAAAAATTTCAGATACATCATATGCGTTTTCGTGTAGGCCGAGAAATAAAACAGCACTATTATGTTTTTTTTTGTTTCTTCTGCGTTTGACTGTTTATATGGTAACGAAAGGCAGTGGTGTGGTATGCATAACCAATCAGCAGCAAACAGTGCATCTAGCTCCACCCCCAAGTACCGTAAAGTCCTGATTGGACCAATGCTTAGAACATTTGGTACTGGACCGGTAGCCAGTTTCTGGTACTTTACGTAGTTGGAAAGACCATAGCTAGCTGGTAAAGGTATCTCGGATAACTCCAGCTATTGCTTTTTGGAATAAGTCTTTTTTTTTTTTTTTTTTTGGTGGGGAGTACTCACTGCTGGCGATGCGGGGGCCCTCTTCAAGCTGTGTGAGAGACTCGGGCTCGTGGTGAAGGTGTGGCAGGCGGTCCAGCGCCACGGAGCTCTCACTCATGCTCATGTCGCTGCCCCCGGTCACAGGGTTGGTGGGAGGGCCGCCGACGGACAGCTCGTAGTCAGGAGGGACGTCGTCAGAGCAGTCTGCATTCGCCTGCGAGGACAACAGGAATACAAATGCTAAATTAACTTTGTGTAACATAAGCCAAGCACAAACATTTAAAGAAATAATTGAAATATTAGTAAACGCAGTGGCAGTTGGTAAAATAATGCTTGTCAAACAATGACTAATGTTTGCTCCATGGTTTCTGCAAAAACAAAACGTGCCCACACCAGCTAATCCAGGTCTTAAACCTCAAGTTACAGCTAATCACATTCTGGCAGCTGCACTGTGTTTGGATTGCAGCAGGAACTGGAAAAAATATGAGTCAAGGCAGCCACCAATTTCCACTGTTTCACTTACTGAGTACACTTGTGTTTTATGTACCAGACATGCATGTGGTCAGACCAAAATAATGATGCACTAGTTACTCTTCTATAAAATCAACTAAGATATTTAGATAAATATTTAATTAAGACAGGTGGGTATGTTATTACGACAGAGCTACAGGCTTACCGGGATGCCGAGTGCTTTAAGGATGTTCATCTTGCACATTGGACAGGTTCTGTGGTCCTGTAGCCACGGGTCCACGCAGTTCTTATGAAACACATGTCTGAGAAACACAGCACATTCATCAGGTGATCTGTACTACAGCAGATAGCTCTATACAGATGGCCTGGAAGAATTTGTTTTTTTTTTTCTTGCATTCCGGTTTTAAAGCACTGTTATTCTTTTCTTTTCAAAGCATAATACAATTTCTATATTTAAACTGAGTCATTCACGTTAAAGGCTTGGTGATTTTGAATTTAGATGACTCTGGCTGTTTTGATTAGGCTTGAGCAGACAAATCGGGGGATTCAACTAAAATTTGTAGATGTGCAATGACATGCAAAAAATCTTACAACAACCTAGATAATAAACTGATCGTGAACGAATGACGTCAAGTCACATACCTGTTAATGCTTAACTGTTAATGACTACTTTATGGCTCTAAATAAGACACAATTTTAAGTGGTTACGTTTTGTTTTCGCTTGTCGTGGCTCTTCACGTTACGACTTTTGATTACAGCCAAAAACTCGGAACAGATGAGACACCGGTTTTGACTTTGACACACGGAGAATAAACGCATACTTCATTTGCTCCATTTTTTTAAGCCAATTTGTTGGTTTGAATACGGTTTGTGAAAACTCTTTTTAGCCTTTGCTGCAGAACCAAAAGTCCAGGTGGTGGAGCTGGATCTGATCCATCCTCTGGTAAGACTAACCCTAACCCCTAACCCACACAGTGCTGTACAACTCGAAACAACCCATTAAACACACGTACGCAGCCTGAAACACACGCCACCCCGTGGACTTCTGGCTGGACTCCGCCCACCTCCGCCTACCACCCAAATCCGACTCCACCCTATGTACTGTGGAAAATAGGGCTGCACGATATTGAAGAAAAGCGCGATATGTGATAAACTTGTTAAATAATGCGATATGCGGTACTATAATGCTATAAGTGTGTAAAATCGATTTAAATTATATATATATATTTATTGAAAATGACATAACCAACATAAATGTTTCATGCTCTTTTGAGGAAAAGAAAGCATTGTCTGCTGTCTGCATCGCCCTAAAACTTTTTCATAACTTTCTGAAGTATTAAAATCATTCCGTTATCGCAAGCCCTTACGATATGCATATCGCGATACTGACATTTGCGATATTTCGATATATTGTGCAGCCCTATTGGAAAATCCCCCTTTCTGAACTAATGTCTCTCATTAGAACAATAGTTAGAGCATTTTAAATTACCAAGCAGCATGACTGACAGGGAGGTAGAGACGCCTCCTTGCTGTGATAGGTTAAATGTTGGCGGTTCGTACCATTTGTTTTTCTCCATGGGACACCACAGAGTTTGGAGTTTCTCCAAAGAACACTTAAAACTTCCACCTTTGGTTCTACCAACATCCTTAATTAATATTTAAATGTGTGCTAAATGCTGGTGCAGCTAAACCGGTGATGTGATTGATTGACAGATCCAGAATTGCTGGAGCTTACCGACACGGCAGTATCCTTACGACATCGTTGGCCTTGTAGCCCTCGATGCACACAGCGCAGTTGTCAAACTCTGACTCTGTTTCCTAGAAACAAGAGCCACAGATGCAATTATGTGAATGTGTGTGGATCTGTTTGTTTTTGCTAATGGAGATTTCCCAGAAACTGAGAAGGCAGGGATGGAGCAGCAATAAAAGGCATGAAGCATGGCTAATGAGAATAAATGGCACACGAGGCAATAGCTGCAGCTTTTATACAGTTTTTATGACATGGAGCACAGACTGGGATAATGACTGTACTACAGCACGGGCTACCTTTTCTCAGACAGCAAACCCTGAAACGACTTCCAACCAACCGCTGTTAACTTTATAAGGAAATAATACAGCTTGGGTTCGAGCTACAATAAAGCAGATCTTCCATTAGATTAGCTTCTGGATTATTTTAAGGATGTCTAAAACATACCCAAGAAAGTTGCACCAGGAATATTTTACTGCAGATTCCATTCTTTACGTCTAAACTATAGATAACAGGTGAAGACGTGAGAAGATGTGTAGCCAAATCATAAAGCACAGGTCACCTTGTCCCCTTTCTTGATGGTGCGCACTTGGAGCTTGCTTATGGCTTTCTTTGCAGCATCTCCCAGTCGCCTCTGCAAAACACAAGAGCCATGCATGAGCTCCAGAGCATTCAGCATGAACTGCGGTGATAAAAGCAAATCATAATATTTCACAGAGAGGGCCTAAATGAAAGGAATCAACCCCTAGGACTAGGAAAGCACTGCATGAGACAACGAAACACACTGGGCAAGACTTCAGGACGCATTCGTTATTTTGAGTTTAAAGCTTATCCTTAGCTAAAAAAACAGCCCTTTAACAGCTTCCGAACAATATCAGTACTGGCTCAGTATCCCTTATCGATGTCATATCAAAAATGAAATACTATGTCACAGCAAACTGCTATAAATAACTTTTATTTATTAAAGAATGACATGTTGTACATCTTATCCGTTTACAGGTACATGTAATTAATGTTGTGGAACGCCCATGAAACAAGCTAGATCTTGCTATCACTTACGTTATAACAGTTATAAGCCGTCGTTTCCTCACCAGGCCCTCTTTTTCTCTCTCTCTTAAAAGTAATAAAAGAAAAAAAAAAACGCAAAGCACACCATCCTGAAGGCGTTCTAGTGTCAGCAACATTTTGGTTGCAACTTTAGCACTTGGTAAACAACTTTACATTTACATTTATGGCATTTGGCAGACGCCCTTATCCAGAGCGACTTACAATTATCTCATTTACACAACTGAGCAGTTGACTTTACCAGTGTTACAAAGCACTGACGCTGGAGACTCCTTCCACAGAAGCTAAATAAATATCTGCTTGCAGAAAACTTCGCTACATCAACACTTACACATGATTTTAATCCATTTTAATCCGCCATACGAGCCACTGAGTAAGTACTAACTACTATAGAAACTGTAACGTACTAGAACGAGTGCATTAATAGAAACAGAACTACTCTCGGGGCTGCTGTTAGAGAAAATTTATCAACACCTTGACCAGTCGGACTGGAGAATTCAACAACGCTGTGCGATTCTAGCAACCGTCAAGATGTGTCGAGCAAACGAGTTCGCTTAAGCGATAAACAAATGAAACAAACGGATATTTAAAAGGATGAAATGATAATTAAGAAAAAATTCCAACCTAAAGTACACACCCAAATCTTCAGACTTTTTATTACTATTACTCACAAAAAAAACAATTATGAAATTATAAAAAGAATGATTACGAATAAGCAGTAATTCCTGCAACAAAACCGGAACTATAACTTGCTTTTTTCGCCCAATCATCCTATTGATTTTTTTTTGTCAAATCAGCTTATTCATTTGATACAATCTGAAGTTGTCTTTAATTCATTGTTTCTGAACCGCAGTTATGGGCACATGGTTTATGTGAAGCATCATCCTGACTAGCCCTTTCAAACAATACAGAAATGATCAATTTGAATGGAAAACGTGACACCGCTCTTCACCTACATATTCCTCTATGCACTTCCTGAAATATAAAGGTTTTTTTTTTTGAATGTGTAATCTGAAACCACCTGTTAACCCCTAGAATATGAGCTCCAACAAACATTCACAGTGTGCATTCAGGACCTTCCATTGCACGCGTGTACCTGGTTGCGGTCGCGTGCGTTGGCGTAGCGGAACCGCTGGATATAGTAGAAAACGAGCCACGCCAGAGAGATGATCATGAGCACGATGAAGGAGATGGAGACGAACACAACAGAGGTTCGGCTTACATACTTCTGCAGGTTGCGCGTGCCGATGGTGATGTGCATGTTCACGCTTACATTCTTCTCCAGCAAGGCAACGATCTCTCGCCCTTTTGGTTCTGGGATCATGATGGACACCACGTCTCCTGTTCCTGGAAGCCAGAAAGATGATACGGCAAACATAAATAAACATGCAGTCACACAAACTGTGCCTTTTTTTTTTTGGTTTAGGGTCATGTGTGTCAGTGTTCAGAAAATGAAGACCAGCTCATAATTTTTATTATTAAAAGTTCAATGAAGATGAACTGCTCCATTTCCCAGTGAAGAGAGAAGAACATGAGCTGGAGCGCTTGCTGGTGTGCAGCAGAGCTGGAGAAGATCTGTGCTGATCTTGCTGAGATAAAAAATAACCCGCTCTGGGAGATCACTGTGTTCACCAGTGAATAATTAGCATCATGCACTGTGAACACAACGGTGCTGACATGGGATGAGCAAACACAAATCCCTGTAGTACATGCTGATCAATCCTGATGGTAACAACATCCCTTGTCAATTAGGTTACGCCCCATCCAGCTCTCAAAACATTGGATTCTGCAATATTGTGACGTAGGTGAGGCCTAGAATGACGAGGGCAAACCATCTACCTTATTGTGGCAGCCTGTATCATGTACTAATTATAAATGCCATCCATCCCCTGTACCGCTTATCCTACACGAGGTCATGGGGTAACCTGGAGCCTATCCCAAAGGACTCGGGGCACAAGGAGGCAGGAATTCACCCCCCAACCCTGGAGGTGCGAGGCAACAGTGCTAACCACTAAGCCACCGTGCCCCCATAACTATAAATGATTAAGGATAAAAGGATGCTTTTTGAAAGAAGATATGGAGACTATTAACAGTTAACAAACTATCTCTGTTGGAGCCCTCAAATTTTCCCAATTTCTTTAAATGCCTGATGTAACTGATTGACCATTGTGTACTGTATCTTCAAGAGTAGCCTCTGATTTGCATCACGGCTTCATTTAATTACCCTAACACCATTTATTGCCAGCTACATGCAAACACTGAACTCTGGCAAAGTCAACTGAATCTGATTGCCAAAACCTGATCACTTTTGTCTTCTAGTGATCACCAGCGTTTTTTTTGGAGGAGTGTTCTCTGGTCAGATGAACCAAATACTGAACTGTTTGGCCTTAATGATCAGCAGTATTTATGGAGGAAAAAGGGTGAGGCTTTTAACTCAAAGAACACCATCCCAACTGTGAAGCATGGGGGTGGCAGCATCGTGTCGTGGGGATGTTTTGCAGGAAAAGAAAAAGTGGTGCACTTCAGAAAATAGTGCACCTCCTTCCTTGCGAGTGGCATCATGAGACAATCCTACGGGAAATTTGTGGACTGGACTGAAAAAGCATGAGTGAGGAGAACCACTAACCTGACTGAGTTACACCAGTTCTGTCAGGAGAAACGGGCAAAAATTCCAGTAAAGTAATCTGAAAAGCTTGTAAAAGGCTACACCCAGGGTTTGATTCAAGTTCAAGCAATTGAAAGGCAATGCCACCAAATACTAACAAAAGTGTGTGTGTGCGTGTTTAAACGTCTGACACACTGAAAATCTGACATAGTAAATAAAAGCTGAAATAAATCTGTCTCTTAGCTATTATTTTGAAATTACCGTTCATGGAAGTACAGTAGACTCAACACAGGAACTGTACGGTAATAGGAAATGTCTGGAGTTTGAATGTCTTTAGCCTACGTGTGTAAACTTTTAGCCTCAGCCGTATTTAAATGTGACTAGGGAGGTTTGTCATTTTGATTTGAAGGAATATAGAATAGAGGTGAGTGATATGCAAGGAATAAAACACTCTGGGGTGTGCTTTTATAGAAAAACAATCAACAAAGGGTTGGTGTGAGGTGTGACAGGAAGCAGAGTTACTGTTACCACCCCAAAGTTGATTATTTTCCAAAAACAGCATTTCTCTTACACCACAGGAAATTGCACTCGATTACTTTTTATCTGTTTATTGTTACTTTTTAACTGTTACAAAGCGCTGACGCTGGAGACTCCTTCCGTAAGGGTTAAATAAACATCTGCTGACAGAAAACGTCACCATAGATGTTTCTTAAATCTGTTTATTATTAGGCTTAGATCAAATATGCTAAACAACTTCCTGTGAATTAGCTGTTACTATAGAAAGGACAATATCACCATTATGTAAGGAATAAAACACTAGGGGGTGGGCTGTTATAGGAAATTAATCAGCAGTGGGGTAGTTTGATACAGTCTGGTGTGTGAAGCGTGTTAATATAAACCTGTGGTTTGTTTTGTAGGTGAAACTACAGTTAGAGCTGCTTTCATAGAAAAATAATTAACACTTTCTGACCAATCAGAAATTGGTGGTATAAAGGTGTACAATAAAGAATGGCATGTGTTCATTGAAAATAATATAGGTACACTAAAACGTTAGTCCTGCAATATGAACAGTCATGATTTCAATTTTCAGTCAGTCATTATGGCCATGATGCAGCTCTAGTCTTGAGTCACCAGAGTCAGAGAAATCTCTAGCATCCAACTTTCAAAGAGCGGTAACCAAAATCCCAGCAGCAAAGTGGTAAAAACAGCAACATCAAACTACCCAGGGCCAAAAAACTCCACCTTTTGCCCCACCACAGCTAAAAATAACCACAATCTATTTAAAGCCATGGCTCAGCGGACAGCCCAGGCGGGAGATTCTCGTCCCAAGTCTGCCTCGGCACGTCAATTATATCCTCCGTTCAGCATCCTCAGCAGCGTAGAGAGATCCAGCCCAAAGTTAGACCCTGACGAGTCCCCAAAGAGTCACGTAAGCACTTTCTACAGCCTCTTGAGAGCAGAGGCACAAGGGGAAGCTATATATATATATATATATATGGATGGAATACATGGACGTGAAACACACAGCCAAGCTTTAAATCTCTCAAACTTGTTCAGTGCGCAGTCCGCGTTAGCCGTGGAAGTCTACTCGTTCATTTGTTCAGACAGAACTCAATACGCATAACTACAACGCAGAGGAAAGAATCTCACATCAGGTGCTTATGAAATCTAAAAATATCTACAGGCAGTGAGAGACCAAACAGAGCCACATGATCCACCCGGCGTTGTCATGCTGTGCCTTTAATGCCTTTATGTAATGTTTCCAATCGGACGAAAGAATGCTGTGTGTCTCTGGACAGCGGTAATGAGAGACCAGTCAAGCAGAAACACTTGGACAAAAGGTGATTAACCGGATTTTTATTGAATGCAGAAATACAATCTGCTAGACTGCTAAATCAGAGAAAGAGCAAAAGCTCAGAACGCTGTTAACAGGCATGTCAGGATTATGATATTTCAGCTGACAATTAATTGTCATGCACATAATTGCAATAAACAATTTAATTTGGGTTTTTTTCCTGCGGACTTCTCACTGGTATAAAACAAGCATAACTGCATAAGAAAAAAAAAAACACTTCAGGATGTGCTGTTATAGGAAAATAATCACCTTCATTCATCAAGCAATGAAGCTGAGTTACTGTTACCATCCCAAAGTTGATTATTTTCCTATAACAGCACATCCTGAACTGTTTTTCCCCCTCTTAAACCACAGCAAATTTGCCAACTGTTACATTTTTTTAATTAAAGAATGACACTTTATACTTGGTATCCATTAAATTTTACATTTAATATTGTGAAACATCCATGAAACAAAATCTTGTCATCACATACACTGCCCTCCAAAAGTTTGGAAACGCCTGAACAAAATAGGGTTTTTGGGCAATATCAGCATAAATCCT
>CM075005.1:5554540-5564929 GCA_037576675.1 Pangasius sanitwongsei | reverse complement strand
ATTTCTGTAAAGCTGCTTTGTGACAATGTCCATTGTTAAAAGCGCTATACAAATAAAACTGAATTGAATTGAATATTTAATAACCCTACTGGAATGAATGCTAAGGCACATTTGCAATAAAAACAAATATAACTAGCTAGATAATTTAACAAACGAAATTATGAAATGTAACTAGTTAGCTAATTTAACAAACTAAGTTATAAAATGTAACTAGCTAGCTAATTCAACGAACTAAAATACAAAACATAACTAGCTAGCTAATTTTACAAACTAAATTATAAAATGTATCTAGTTATCTAATTTAAAAAACTAAATTATAAAATGTAACTAGCTAGCTATTTAACAAACTAAATTACAAACTATAAGTAGCTAGCTAATCTAACAGACTAAAATACAAAACATAACTAGCTAGCTAATTTAACAAACTAAATTATGAAATGTAATTAGCTAGCTAATTTAACAAACTAAATTATAAATTTTAACTAGCTAGCTAATTTAACAAACTAAATTACAAAATATATCTAGCTAGCTATTTAACAAACTAAATTATACAATATAAGTAGCTAGCTAATTTAACAGACTAAAATGCAAAACATAACTAGCTAGCTAATTTAACAAACTAAATTATAAAATTTAACTAGCTAGCTAATTTAACAAACTAAATTATAAAATTTAACTAGCTAGCTATTTAGCAAACTAAATTATAAAATATAAGTAGCTAGCTAATTTAACAGACTAAAATACAAATTAAACTAAATTATAAAATATAACTAGCTAACTAGTTTTACAAATAAAATACAAAACATAACTAGCTAGCTATTTAACAAACTAAATTCTAAAATATAACTAGCTAGCTAATTTAACAAACCAATCTACAAAATTATCTAGTTAACTTAAAGTTAACTCAGCGTACGTCTTTAGATTTGGTGGGGAATTTTAAAGCTATTTAATTTTCATGTCGGGGGCTAACGAGACACCTCTAACACGAGACACCTCAGCCTGTATGAGTACCTCCAGCAAAAGACGTACATTTTGCATAGTAAGAAAGAAAATAGGAAAAATATCATGCCGTTTGATTTGTAACGAGTTCTTTGAAGGTCTAGAGTATAATAGTAGTACTTAAGTAAAAAAAAGATGTATAAATATAACAATATTCCATAATAATTCATGTGTAAGTACAGTTCATTCCACTTCAGTTCAGTTTTATTTGTATAATGCTTTTAACCATGGACATTGTCACAAAGCAGTTTTACAGAAATAAATACATTCAGATTAAATCAAATCAAAATAAATTGTAGATGTGTGAATTTACCCCATAGTACCCCATAGTTACACAAGTATTTTCCCAGCATGAGACTGGGAGAGTAGATTGGAGCTTTTGACTTGCTCAGTGGTCTGGCTAATACATTTATGAGTTATATAACCTGTTATTCCAATTACTCGATGGCAAACCAGGCTCGACTCATAAAACCCTCACCGTGATTTGCAACGTTTCTCGAGCAGTTGACTGTGCGTTTTCACGCCGTCATTAGCGTTTGAGGATAAGAGGAGGAAACGCTGTGTGAAGGGTTTCATTACAGCTCTGAAAGCGAGCTTGAGGCAGGAAGGCCAGCGTCATGTCATCCAGTGTCCCAGGTTTATGTGTGGAGGCAGTTTTTCATTCCACTTAAATGACTGTTGTTGCTTTATGGCGTAGAAAGAATTACACCGTGCTCGTTTAACTCTGATTAGGAGCTGAATCTGACAGGACGGGGCGTAGGTTAGAGCTCAGGATATTGTGTACAATTTTAATGGAAGAAGCCAAGCGTACATTCAAAACATTTTCATCCAGCTTTCTTAATACGTTTTTAATGTGTAACTGATTACAGTTCAGTATTTGGCGTCACTGCCCGAGCCCATATACTGCACAACGTGTTCTTATACCACAGCGCACTTGAATGCTCGAATCTGATTGGTCAGAAGGTGTGAATTGTTTTTGTATAGCAGCACGGCTCGAAAAGTAGTTCCGGCTGTAACATGAACCATCAGTTAATATTAATGCGCTCGTTCTAAGACGTCATTGTTTCTATAGTAACAGCTCATACACAGGGACATGTACGACCCTGTTACATCTAATCTAAGACTGATCATTAAAAAACAGGAATAAAGTCGTGTTGTTTAACAAAGTAAAACGTGTAACTGTTGCTGTGGTGATATTTTGTAGGAGACATTTATTTAACATTTATGGAAGTCTAGGTTGTACGTGCTGAATAACTTTTAACTTCGTAAACGTTTCCCAGCACACTTGCGTTCTGGCTGGTTTTTTTTTTTTTTTTTTTTTTCCCTGAGAGAGAGAGGTGTACTGTTTATCGCAGCTGGGAGAACAGGAGCTAACTAGTATCTCAGATGTTCCACAACATGAAATCTAACTATAAACCATTAAAAAGCATGTTGTGTCGTTCATTAACGAATTAAACATTGTAATCGTGGGCAGATGGCTGTGGTATAAGCGGAATAACACACTCCACTCCAGTATTAAAGATAAAAATCTCATGTCGTGGAAGTCAAACGCACAAGACCTACGACCTTTTCATGTTTACCTTATTTAATGTTTGTTTTTTTTCGCAGCTTTTGAGACTGATACGACTTTTACACTGCAGCTATTGGTAAAGAAAGGAAACAGAGTATTGGTGGTTGTTGTTGTTGTTGTTGTTGTCGTCGTTCTTGTTGTATACATATATCGCACGGTCGGACGCAGTATCTTGGTGTAAACTTTGTGCGATAATAAAAATAGTTGCAGAAATAATTTGCACCTTGGAGATATTTTGAACTACAGTAACGAACGTACTAAAAATGATGGTTAATTATGAAATGTAAATATATATTTTTTTAAGGGTGGGTTTGAGAACGAGTGTACAGGTACTTTGGCACAGATAAACATATTTTAGTGCTTTTTTGGTGTTTTTTTTTTTTTTTAATTTTATTATTTTTTTTTAATTATCATAAGTAATATTATTTATCATTTTATTTATAAAGAAGCCAGGACATGCTTTAGCCACAGACTTAATGCTTAAGCACCAGGGCCTGAGGATCTCGGTAGAGGTATATACAGCACACATACACACACACACACACACACACACACACACACACACACACACATACACACTCATGTTTTCTAGTGTGTGTGACAGTGATATGTAGAACTCATGGTCCAGTACAGAGGGTGTGAAACATTAGCTGTTTCTTCAAGTGTGAAGAAAAGGAGGAAGTGGAAAAAGCCAGAGTTACTGCCTCTCCCACAATGCACTGCTGTTTCCGTGGTGATAAACAGGGCAGGAGAAAGGGCAGCATCCTGTCAGCCTGTTCCTCATGATCGCACCTGCTGTCTTCTCATCCCTGAGGCCGTTCATTTTGGTCTTTTCCCCTCCCTGATTCTCGGTGCTCTGGTTCTAACTGCAGTTGTGCAGGTTTTTGTAGACGCACACTGGGGTGTTCAGGCTTCTCGAATGTTCTCCCCTCTTTTCTTCTGTTATCCTCTCAAATCTTCTTTCCTCAAATTCTCTCTTGTAGAATTTTCTAAAATTTCTTTAATCGTCCACTCCTTTTCTTCTACCATATTTTCTAAATCTTTCTCACATCTTTTGGAATATTCTTTGCTCAACTCTTCTCCTCTTGTCGTGCTTCTTCTCTTATCTCTTCCTCTCATCTTGTCTCTTCTCTTCTCCTTGTCTCTGCTTTTTTCTCTTCTCTTTTCTTTTCTTCTCATCTCTTCTTTTTTCTTCTCGTCTCATCTCCTCATGTCTTTTTGTCTGCTATCTTTTATTCTTCTCTCTTCTCTTCTTGTCTGTTTTTGTCTCTTCTCTTCTCTTCTTGAGTTTAATTGTTTCTTCTCGTCTTCTCTCTTCTGTTCTTGTCTCTACTTTTCTCTTCTCATCTATTCTCTTTTCTCCTCTTCTCCACTCTTCTTTTCTGGTTTCTAACTTTCTCTTCTGATCTCTGCCCTTCTCTTCTGATCTCTTCTCTTCTCATCTGGTCTCTCCTCTAGTTATCTTCTCATCTTTTCTCTAGTCTTCTCTTCTTTAGTTGTCTCTTCTAATCTCTCCTCTAGTCGTCTCTTCATGTTTCGTCTCTCCTCTCCTCTCCTCTCCTCTGCCCTTCCCTCCACCTTTAAAGTAAGACCCTCTTCGGCTGATGAGTGCTGAGGCGATGGTGGGTGTGAGGTGTTGAGTTTTGAGCCGCGTGACACTCAACACTGAAGGCCTTGTGTGTGTCGGCTCCTAATGGAGCGAAGGGGTCTGCCATGTTATGACTAGGTGAGGAGAGAGACTGTTCTGACAGACTCGGAATGTTAAATAGAATTGGAGAGACTTACTCAGCTCTCCACACACACACACACACACACACACACACTCTCTTTTACATAGGATGATCCCTGAGCACGAGCGGCGTGCTGCTGTATGTGGTGCAGACGGCCTAACTCCAGTCACCATTCAGACAGCACGATCGAAAAAGGAGGCTGAGAGAAGAAATCTGGCGAGAAGATTCACCGTATTCACCGTAGTGTGTTCCCGCTGTAAAAACCTTCCCGTCTTCGCCCTTACAGAGGGCCACCTGTGGCAAAGTACACAAAGGCGGTTTGTTTGCGAACACCTGCACCGCTAACATTCACATTTACGAGCTCCATCAGCGCTCGTATTTATGAGCCCTCTGATAATCCCTAATCAATGGCGGTGTCTGCTTCTTCTTCGACAGAACACTAAATCATTGTAATTGTCAAGGAAAATAAATCCCAGTTCGACACTTACTCGCTCCTCAGCCTGAGAATGGCCGGGTTACTCAGCAGCTTCCTCTCAGCCTCAGGCACTTTTCATTTAGTTTATGAACCAGCACCATATCAACCAGCATAATTAACTTGATTTACACACACACACACACACACACACACTAATGTGTGTGTCCTCATGGAGTATTACGTTGACTCTATGAATACTATGATAAAATAATCCTTTTCTTAAATTTACTCTGTGCTTAGTGGAAAAAAATGTTTTAGTTTATTTTATAATTTTTAATACTACTTTTGTAAAATAAATGCATGTAAAAGAAATATTTTAATTACTTCTTGAATCTTCTCTTCTCAAACTTTCCGTCCTTAAACTTTCTCCTCTATAATCTTCTCCAAGCTTCTTTTATAATCGAAATTGAAATAATACCATGATAATCCTATTCTTAAATTTTCTGCTTTTATAGGGATAAAAAAAAATGCTTTTGTTACGATTTCTTTTCATTTATTTCTTTCTTATATTACTTTTTTAAATCTTTTTTTAAACTTTTTTTAAATATTTGCTTTGTACATTTATATTAATGCATGTAAATCTTTTTTTTTTTTTTTATTATTATTATTTTTTTTAAATATATAAATATTATCATATTTATCAAGGACATTTTTGCCGCCACTTGTACAGCAGTTCACACTTGGATAACAATAAAAATGTCCACAAACATAGAAATCAAAGGCTAAGTTGGCCGACACTCATACCTACGTTCGATTGGCGCATGGTAACCAGTCACAGGGTCATGGATGAAACACTACTACGGGATTGTGTTTGAGAAAGTTCAGTAATCATTAACTGACCCTGGCTTCAGAAGCACGGACGAATCCTCGGCTCGGCACTACGCAGAGTAACCGCTCTCCCGATATCCGCTCAGATTCCCGCTGGTTATTTCGAGCTCCTTTGTTAGACCTTCTGTAGAACAGAAAGCCAGGAAAATTGTAGAAAAGTAGAAATCTGGGTGGCAGATGTAGGCCTTGAACTGTTTTTTTTCTGTTTTTGTTTATTCTTCAATTAGGAAAGAGTTCAAATTTTAATCATATTTTGATACAAGTCATATGATTGTATGATAGGGATGTATTACTTATACAAGTGATAAATTACTTGACCGTACACTTTGCAGCTTCTTAGCTGCTCACAGTAAGAAGTAGCTGATTGGATATTAATATCTGATTTTGTTCTCAGTAATTATGTTAAATAAAGTATCTAAGATCATTTTATAAATGCAGCACTGTTGTTTTGCAAGCATAAATATTGTGAGAGATAGGCCAATATTTATAACCAACTGCTGTTGAAGTCTAGAGTCTGATTGGTCAGAAGGAGACTAACGATCTCCTTCTAACGACCGCAGCTAGTAAACTCGCAAGTTTACGCCCAAATACGTTACCATAGTAACAGTTCATTCACAGGGATTTTTTTTTACGGAGAATGTGCCGCATAATCTAAACCTAATGAGAAATGATTTTTTTAAAAAGTGTTATTTAAACAAGTAAGAATGATAATTGTTTGTGATATTGTTATGATGACGTTTTCTATACAGAGACATTTATTTAGCAATTTTGGAAGGAGTCTCCAGTGTCAGCACTTTGTAACAGTCAGAGATAAAGTTATAGCTTTGTTTTCCAACATAGGAATGTCTTCAGAACAGACAGTTTTGCAAATGGGGTTTTTCGGTAACATGACAAGCTGCATTTTTTTTTTTTTTTTTTGTCTTACTAACTTTAAAAAGAAGGAAGACGGAGACGCTGGTGCTATAGCGTAGGTTTTACAGGAACAGGAACTGTTATGTTAACTGTAACTATAAACAGATAACAAGTAAGACTTGCTATCGTGTAAGACGAATAAGACTCTTTACGTTGTGCTGTTATAGGAAAATAATGAATATTTTTATATTTCTATTTTGCTGTAACAACACGATTCCCAGCTCCATGATCCACTTTTGCGAGAGTCAGCATGTTTACTTCAGTCCAGTCCATCATTACTCAGAATAACCAGTAGTTGACAAGTAGACTATATATAATAAACTATTGGAATAATGATAAACTATTCACAAAGGCACCAGAGAGAAAGTTGGGTGTTTTTAAAAAAAAAATGATTTTAATATGAAAACATTGGACTAGCTGGATATCGTGTGTCGTAAAAAACATCTTGACGTATTGCCTTCCCTGAATCCCCGTGCAGACGGCTATGCTCTTTTACTGGCTGAAGTGTATTGGACTTGGAGCAAAGCTTAGCGTCTGGGCCTTTAATGCATTAATGTTGAAACAGGCCTGGTTTAAAGCAGCTTTACACAACTAAGGACTACATAAAAGACACTTGAGGATTAATTATGAGGATTGTAATGGATGGGAGGCTCCCTGGCTATTTAGCAGATGGCCCCAGAGAGTCTGGAAAATCAAAATCATGTAGTGGACGGTACGTGTTATTATCCACTAGCGTGTAGCTGGCATTCATGTAGGAATTGTTGGATAAATGATGGCCTCAATCCATCCTAGTCTTCATCAATCATTGGACTCATGCAGAAAGATTAACTTCTACTGGAAATGTCCCAGAATAACAGAATGTAACAGAATAACCTTTATAACTGTCAGTCTGTAGACATCTAATATGAGTTATTTAGCAGTCATGGCCTAATGGTTAGAGAGCGAGTCTTGTAACCCGAAGGTCGTGGGTTCAAGTCTCAGGTCCAGCAGGGATTGTAGGTGGGGGGAGTGAATGACCAGCGCTCTCTTCCACCCTCAATACCACGACTGAGGTGAGACCCTTGAGCAAGGCACCGAACCCCCAACTGCTCCCTGGGCGCCGCAGCAAAAAAGGCTCCGGGTGTGTGTTCACGGTGTGTGTGTGCACTTGGATGGGTTAAATGCAGAGCACAAATTTCGAGTATGGGTCACCCTACTTGGCCACAAGTCACTTGACTTTTTTTTTTCCCCCACTTTTTAACAATAAGGTGAATAAATGTAGTAGTAGTGTAAATGCAATCAGTAATATGGCTGCACAGCTCTGGATGAAATAGCACTTATTTTTAACTTCAAACCCGGCATTGTCCTGTCCAAGACCAGGACTAGCCAAGGTCGAGTCAAGAGTCTTAAAAGCGTCGAGGCCAAGTCAAGATCATGTCCAGACGAAAACCATCAAATCCTATCCGAGGCCAAGCCTTTGCTTCAACTAGTAGACTGCATTTGTGCATTGAGCCAGTGATTAGGCTGTTACTTCCTGTCAAAAGTTTGTGCATGCAAAAAGAAAACACAACACAAATATTATTTTGCAAGCTCTCCGTTGAGACCAAGATACACATATACTATATGGCTAAAAGTTTGTGGACACCTGATCCTCACATCCATATGTGGGTCTTCCCTCAACTGTTGCCACAAAAATGAAAGCGCACAATTGTGTAGAATGTCTTTGTATGCTGTAGCATTACAGTTTCCGTCTTAGATCCAGTGAAGTTCCTGTGCACAAAGCGAGCTCCATGAGGACATGGTTTGACGAGGTTGGAGTAGAAAAACTCGAGTGCCCTGCACAGAGCCCTGACTTCAACCCATTAAACAACTTTGGGATGAACTGGAACGTCGACTGCACTCCAGGCCTCCTCAGCCACCATCAGTGCCTGACCTCACTAATGCTCTTGCAGCTGAATGATCACAAATCCCCACAGCCACGCTCCAACATCTAGTGGAAAGCCTTCCTAGAAGAGTGGAGCTTATTATAACAGCAAGGGGGGAGGGGGGGCATCTCTATACTGATGAGGGTTTTGAAGTGGGATATCCATCAAGCACATATGGCGGTGATGGTCAGGTGTCCACATACTTTTGGCCATATAATGTATTTAGCGAAATTAATGCTGCATTCGACTTAGTGGGAAGTCAGAACCTCTGTGCATTCAAGCTACAGTGTGGGGAAAAAACATGTACGCCTCCATGTTCGTCTTTTATTAGCAACGATCTAGCCGTCTAACTGTGACGAGTGATGTGTATTTACCTCCTCAAAACAGAAAACTGTTATAGATTTAACAAGCGAATATGTCTGTATGTTGATTGATCTAAAGCAAAAACTAGTATAAACAGTATGACTCATTTACAGGTAAGAAATGCTGCTTTGTGTACTGTTGATGCTGTGAGCAGCCATGTTGATTTGGCGTCACTTACTGAACTCGGGGGTTGAGGAGGCTGTCCTGAGTTCTCGAGCAGGAATTCTGAGTTGAGGGTGTGTTTTCTTTGGTTTTTCGTAATCGGAGACTAGAAATTATGAGTTATGACTGCAAAATAATACCCATGACCGAGACAAATCAGAGTATAAATGGCAGTAAATTCGAGACAAGTCCAAGTCAATGGAGAAAATGTCTCGAGTAATTAAATTCTTACAGTACTTTATCTGAGAGTGGTAGCTCCATTTGGTAGCTAGCAGATGTTTGTGTATGAGGGCTCATTTCTGCTGCAATAGCCAGCAGAATAACTGCTCTTGGGTGGAAATTGGTCTACACACTCTATGTGTCATGCGTCGCTGGCGAAGTTTGAGCGAGACAGCACATGCTGCCGTGACTCACTCACCCTGTTCCTTCTTTTCATACATTTAGTCACTGTTTGGTTAGTAATTATGACTTTAATATTCAGTACATTAAATCTAAAATGTATTTAGGACAAGTTTGTTTCTTTTAACTACACATGGCCGTTTTGAATTTCACTCACAGCTTTCCGACGTTGTTTCTCCCATTTCTTTTTTTTCTTTTTTTTTTCTGTAGACTCTCCGCTGTTCAAGTGTGTGCGTGAGGTCATGTGCTATGCCTGGATTAGCGACTCTGTGTTTCGTACATGAGGAAAGAATCAAGATCATGATTTCAGATACAATTGTTTTGTGCATCCTAACAAAAGTTCCATATCATAAGTTAGTTATTTATATCATTATCATCATATTGATTTGCAGTAAGATTGTTTTTATGGATCACAGTTATAGTGTTATATAGAATTGCTAATCAGTACAGAACACAACCTTATTTATTTAGGTTTTTCCGTACAGCGTTTGTATTTCGGTAACAGATTTAAACTGTTACCTAGGCCATGTCTTCCATCTTCAGTTTGTTTTCTGAAAACAAATGGAAATTCAGTCAAAAATTGTTGATAATTGAAGATATGTGCATTATTACACTTTATACACCAGCACTGTTGAATTCTCAATTCTGATTGGTCAGATGGTGTTTACATGATGATTATTTTTCTGTAATGAAATTCTAATATGCAATTCTAATTCTAATATGCAAAGCCTAATCATAAATGGATGTTGTTATTTAACAACGGAAGTGTGTAAACATTGATATGGTAAAGTTTTCTGTGAGGAGATGTTTATGCAGCATTTATCGAAGGAGTCTCCAACGTTCCCGCCAAGACGTTTCGGTTTCTCAGTAACATGACAAGCTGCATTTTTAAAAAAAAAAAAATAAATTCTTTCTCAAGAAAGTGAGACTGTGAAAAGGGAACAACTGTTTGTTATAATATACACTGCCGTCCAAAAGTTTGGAAACGCCTGAACAAAATAGGGTTTTTGGGCAATATCAGCATAAATCCTCTTTAGTTAGTGACCA
>CM075005.1:5516512-5544438 GCA_037576675.1 Pangasius sanitwongsei | reverse complement strand
TTTTTTAAAAACCCCTTTTAAATATATTTTTTTTTTTTTTTTTTTTTTTTTTTTATTCATTATCTTTTCCTTTTTTGTTTTTTTTTTTTTTTTTTTTTTTTTTTTTTTTTTTTTGTAGTTAAATCACCTTTTCTGAGACTTTAGTGCTTAAATCTTTTTCCCTTTATTTTTAGAATGGTATGTGATCAAGTTTTCTTCTGCATAAAAACTTTTTTTTATAGTTTTTTTTTTTTGTGGTTAAATCTGATTTCTCATGGTTCAGTCACTTTAAAATTCCCCTTTTCTGTGTTTTTATGCTTACATCCTTTTTCTCAGATCTTTGTGGTTAAATCCTTTTTTTCTGAGCTTCTGATGAATCCGCATCATCAGCGATGGTCCTATTCTGGCTCTTAAATTAGAAAGCACGAGAACATTGCAGTCAAAAGCAAAACTTTATATTATCCTCCGTCTTCTTTTCGAGGACAGTGCTGAATTATGATGTCGACAAAGCTATCAGATGTTATGTCGTATACAGTTACAGCGTTGACGAGTTATGAAATTGCAAAAACAGGATGAGAAATCGCCCACGAAACTATGTTCCATAAATTTATTTGGGTTTTAGTACCAATTATCAGATTCAGGATGAGATCTGTCCATCACAGCTACATTTCTGATAATTGTCTACTAGCTCACATTACAGAAAGCATATTAACTGCTCTACAGGAGCCTGTTTTAGTCACATTCAGCAGCTATACTGTATATTTCTTCAAATGTTTCATGATATCAAGTCCACGACCTGCATGCTGCCCTGATGTGTCTTCATAACAGTGATTTTTCTTACGTTCGCTGTTTTTAAAGGTAAAACGAAGTGCATGAAGTCCTCAGACTGTGTGATAAAACACCCCGGTGTGCACAGCACAGGCATGGGCATGGTGGTAAGCAACACAGTCATTACAGTACTTTCAGTTTTACTCTTTATCCCTGTCTGGCTTAAAAACACAGAGGGGAAAATCCAGCAATTCACAGACTTATCTAATAATTGAAACCATTTTGAACATAAGGAAATAGATAAAACATCAAGTTCTGGGAAAGTGTAGAGTCAGACATGGTTTCCCCTGAGGACGGTGTTGTGGTGCTTAAAATTTTCCAAAATTCCAAAACGAGCAAAAAATGTTGCCTTGGAAATGCCACCATACACCCATACAACAACATTATACATACATGTAATTCAATTTTACTAGCTAGCAACTGAAACTTTTACGGAGAAGAGAAGTGACGTTCTACCCTGAATTCAGGATGAAGAAGAATATCATATCACAATACTTTTAGACATTACGATACATGATATGTACCACAATGCATACAGTATATAGGTTTACTAATAGACTGCTAGTTACAATGTTTTACAGTTTTAAAGATTCGGTACTCCTGAGTCACCTGATTATCCGGAGATCACGAATTCGAATCCCGACAATGCCACAGCCATCCGGGTCCAAGAGCACAAAATTGGCCGAGCTGTCTGGGCAGGAGGGACGTGTTACTCTCGCTCCCCTCCTCCGTCAATCACAGCAACGCTAGCCAATAATGACTGCCTATGAGCTTATGTATGCGGAAGAGGGCGGATAGCGCTTCCCTCCGACTGTGTTGCGCTGCTCTGTGACACTGTTTGAAAAGATGCAGTTGTTTGGATTCATTCAGGTTGGTAGCTGTCATGTGATTGGTTAGAGCTGGCCGGTGGGTGGGAATTGGCCAGAACCAAGTTATAAAAATACTGAAGATACCAGCGATATCTCATTAATATATTGTCACACAATTTTGATATTATATTGTCATGCTGCCCAGAAGGACCTCAAACTTTGTGTCCGCAATGGGACAAAATATATTTGGAACACCATCAATATCACTATCACCATCACTGGTCTCACACTATAATCATATGCCTTTCACAGTGAGAAAGCATGTACTGTATACTGTACACTTATAATATTTCAGTAAAACCCGTGATCAAATAATAATTGGTTGAAAATTGGTTTGTTAGCGTGATTGATGAATAATGTGATGGGAAAATGTAAACATAAATTCACACAAAAGTCTTCATCAGGAAACACAGTATGAAATCTCTAAATATATTTTTTTAAATTTGAACATTGACCTGCATAAATAAGTACAGTATGGCTGCTTGACTGAAAACGGAATTAATCATGTGACAACCACGACGCTACCCCGTTTCAGCTAGTGTTGTTTCGGTCACAAACGAGTCGGATCTTTGAGTCTTAGCTAAACATTGAGAATTGACTCTTTTTTTTTTTTTTTTTTTTTTTTTCTTGTAGATGTAGGCAGTTAGGATATTAAATTTCCGCCTGCTAGCTAGCTCTGCCCTATCATACAACAGCTACAAACTGGGGAGGGTGAAAGCTAGCATGTGTTTCCTTTGAGATGTGTGAAGCCAACTGCCATATTTTTTTCAGACTGTTGCTCATGCTGCCTCACAGGGCAGCGTAACCACAGTTGGAGCAAAAGTGCTGTTTGCCCTCTTCCACATATATGAGGCACAGATGCCCATGATTGGCTAATGCTGCTGTGATTGACAGAGGAGAGAAAGTATGCTATCCCACCCACCCACCCAGAGAGCACAACCAGTTTCGCTTCCTTAGACTCCTGGATACAGATGGCTTTTCTGTTGAGCCACTAGGGAACAGTTCTATCTTAACACACTATTTAGTAGACTATTTAGTAGGTTTGGGATGCAGCCTTTAAGCCTTTAAATACAGTACACTTGTTATACAATGCATAATATCGTTGGTATTGCTCGGATGAGAGTTATCCTTACCAAAGTGTGACGTTTAGCCTATATGTGCTTAAATATGATTAAAAAAAATAAATAAATCTGAAATACTGGGGATGCTGGAGCTCAGGGGTTTTTCCTTTTTGTGGCCACTAGGGAGCAATATGTGACTTCTGCGAGGCCTGGGTGTGCCATGGAAGGAAGTGTCTGAGCACGCACGCCTGTTCCTGTCCGCTGACTGAGGCAGACTGCATCGAATGTGACCGCAGTGTGTGGGAGCATGGTATAATTCTCAACATTGACTCTAATTAAAAAGAAATTGAAATACAGTCAACTCTAAAACACAAAAATAAAATAGGATATATAAGATGCTAATAATAATATATTTATATATATATATATCGTAATACTATGTGCTACAGGAGGCCGCATCTTCCGCTGCTCTTTCTGTCACAACTTCCTGTGCGAGGACGATCAGTTTGAGCATCAGGCCAGCTGCCAGGTCCTGGAGGCAGAGACTTTTAAATGTGAGTCTGAGAGCATTAGTACAAGCTAGCATGGCTTTCTCAATTCACCTTCTTATGGGTTTAAGGTCATCCTCTTAAACACTGTCCTGATTTTTAGGCGTTTCGTGCAATCGACTTGGCCAGCACTCATGTCTCCGATGTAAGGTGAGGTGATCCATCCTTTCTTGTCCTTGTGAAGTAATCATCCTGCAATTTAGACATCTAATCGATGTCTTGTGTTTATAAATATTGATACACAGTAGATCCTGTTAGATTCTTTGGTTCAGGGTTATGTTTACATATCTCCTGCCTGGAAATTGGTTCTGACCCAAGTGCAGCTAAAGTCGCTCGTCTCTTTTCCTCATCCTTAAAGACCCACTCCACTTGCATTCTTTCTTGTTGGCGTTCGGTCACCGGCCGCTGAACGCCCTGATTTAACCACTGGAGAAGGTAGGGGTGGGCGATATGACCAGAAAACATCATATCGTGATTCTTGAATATTGAGGGTTCAAGGTTCTTTATTTGTCACATAGATATTACATACATGTGATGTAATGTAGTGGAAGGTTTTTCCATAAGTCCTCGTCCCACAGTGCAACAATGAACTAAGGATATACACACACACACAGTAAAAATAGACTATAATAAAATAGTAGACATAAAATATAGTAGACATAATGTAATGTTATAGCTCCGTTATTTAGTTTAATTTACATAAAAATGTGTTTAAAGAACTTTTACTCAAGGCGTCATACCGAAGCATATCACTTCCTGGTTCTATTTGAAGCACCAACCCACAGAAAGCTAAATGGGAAACAAAAGACGAATGAAAACACGTTTAATCAGTTTGGAAATCACGGCCACGTGAGCAGAAGTTTTGCAGGAAATGATGTATTAAGGCAAAGACATTAGCTGCTAGTGTGGGAGTGATGATTTTGTTTGTCAGGTAGACCTGCACAAAGATGGGTTTTGACAGCGTGGGAATGAAATAAGCCCCGCCCCGTACATGTTTTTTTCTAGAATACGCAACATGAATCATGATACATTTCGGTTTACACACACCTCCGCTAAAGACATTCAACCTGGACACGGACAACCTTCATGGAACCATACATTTTCCATGTTAAGTCAGTTAGAGGATCTGCTTTATTTCATAACATTTGCACATCGTTCTGTACGTTTCCAATAATCAGTCCAGTACAGAGAATGTTTAAGATGCAGTGACAAAACACAGAAATGAAATACGGCTCTGTTCTTTGGCACTGAACTTCGAATGACGTTAAATGAGTTTGAGGGAGTTTTATTCGCCGCTCAGTGCCGAAGCAAAATAAACCTACAGAAAACGAAATGCAGAAAAAAGACAGATAAAAACGCGTTTAATCAGAAATCACAGCCCCACCTGCAGAAGCTTCGTGTGCAGACAAACACATTAGCATGTGTTTACCACATTAGCAAACATTTTCATTACCGTAGCAGAAATGGGATTTTAAAAAATCCCCTTATTTACAACTTCCCACGATGACATGACCCCTAAAACCCTACAGTAACAAGACCTTTTTTTTTTTTTTTCAGTGATCTCTCATTAGTGTGGGATTGAGGAATGTGTTTGTCAGCTAGACGTTCATAAAGCTGTGTTTTCACAGCGTGGGAATGAAATAAGCCCCCCCCCCCGTTTTTCCAAGTCAAAATGTTAATCAATTTTGTTTAAGGTCAGATTTTCAAAGTAAGTAATAATACGGCTACAGCTGAAATAATGTTTTCATTACATTTTTTATGAAATTTAATGTAGTTCCTATTTAAAAAGCATCATCTTCGTTCATCATACAATTTCAATGCAGTTCAATCTCACAGGCAGCTGTGGGTTTAAAAAGACCAACTCCTCCTTTGAGTGCTTTTTAGCTTGCGGCCTTTGCAGAGTTGTAATCGATGAGTATTACTTACTGAACATAAAATGCTGCACAATGCACAGAGCATTTCAGGATTCCGGTAATGTCTCTTGGTTTTGCTTCCTAACAGGCCTGCTTTTGTGACGAGCACGCTCGAAGCAAAGTGTTTAAGCAGGAGAAAGGCAAGGCGCCTCCGTGTCCTAAGTGCGGCCACCAAACACAGGAGACTAAAGACCTCAGCATGTCCAGTGAGTGTGTGATGTTTCTTCAGTACACACACACACACACACACACACACACACACAACACAAGGCTAGGAGGAAGACTACAGGCCATATAGAGCTAACACTCCTGCTCATTGTATAACTAATGTACACAGATTTCACTGATAGTGTTGATGATTTAAGATTATACATACAGTATAATGATGGTGTTTAATCAACAGTATCAGTAAAAACAATAACAACAGAAAATAATAATAATAATAATAATAATAATACAGAATTCTGGTCACAAATGATAATTTAGTCAGAATACTGTCAAAGCCGATTCATCAGTCACGCTCCAGTCACTGCTCACTGTGATTATAGTCTCATATATTAGTTAAGACATCATTCCCAGTGTTTAAAGAAAAAAAAATTCCTCCCGAAAAGCCTTAAATATGTTTGTACTGAAATAGTTGTGATGCGTTTAGTGATTCTGGTGCTGTATCTTCATTATTTCTGTGAGACGTTATTGGTTTTCTGCCTTGCTGATGTCACAGGAGGATGCTACTAGCACAATTACAAAAGTGTTTAACAGAAGAAATAATTGATCCAGAAAAAAATTGCGGAAAATAGCAAGAGCTTCGATGCTCACTCAGCATTTCTCTGGACCAGAATGCAATGCAACGCAACCATACGACGTAGTTGCACTGAGTTACAGCAGAGATTCTGCTCGGGTAGTTAACGATCTACGAGACGACGGGCGTGATGGCATTGGCGGCGGCGGTATGAGCAGGGAATTTGAAGCTTTGCAAGCTTCAGCAGAGTGTACAGATGAGGAAGTGAGAGAGCTGAACAGATTAAAGGACTACAATGCCGCTGCATTGCTTTTTAGGTAGAAGTGAAGCAAGGGCTAAATCCCAGTGCACCACTTGCAACAGGTAGTCAGATGGCATTGTGCGTAATGTAGGAAACTTTTAAAGTGGAAATAGACCAGCCTGGCGATGAAAGAAGTTTACAACTCAATGCAAAATTTCATTCTAAAATAAATCTCGGACACCATTGAAGATCGTGTTAATGATAAATCTTTAAGGGTGGAGTTAAAGATGTGCTCATTTCTATGTAAATCCTACAGGAAACAATGTTCAATCACACAACGCCATTGAGAATCCAGAAGTAGCGAGAAGTTGTTGATGAATCTGATTCTAACCGTCTCTTTGCTTGGTCCCGTTTTCAGCTCGGACTCATAAGTTTGGCCGGCAGAGCGGCGCTGATGACGACAGCTACTGTTACGGAGCGTCGGGATACGATTCCTACTGGAAAAGCCCCGCCTCCGGAGGAGCTGCAGACCAGGAAGACGACGACATTGGAGAAGATGAAGATTACGAGGACGAGGATGACGACGAGGAGGATGATGAGGACGAAGACGAGGAAGAAGATGAAGATGAGGCTGAAGCAGTGGATACACTTAACAACCTGAGTCTCGGTGTGAGCTCAGCCAGTGAAGACAAATGAAGACTAATTCGATTAAGTTGGATTACTAGATTCACAGCTGTTCCAATGTTTATGACAAAGTTCTATTATTAAAGATTACCTTTAAAATTTGCACATGGCTAATAATTGGTGAAAGTTAGAAATGACCAGTGAGCATCATGAAAATAATGTTAACTACTCCCTACTAGATGGAGGAATTCTACTAATTTTAAAGTTGGTGGAATTCATCCAATTTTAAAAAAGTGCTGCTGCCATTTTTATTTATTTATTTATTTATTTATTTTAAATCATCCGACCAATCAGGTCACAATTTGGGTAGGGGGTGCAATACCAAGCACCCTTGGAAGATTTAGTATTGTTAGTGAGTGAATATAATTAAGCAATATTACACATACAAGAGTGCAGTTATACTGAATATCGGCCAATATAACCACACAATTGTGAGTGCAATATTGCTTTTATTCAACAGTTTTGAATAGCTCCGTGAATATATAACTCCTGAAGAAGCCCCAATCACTGATAGCTGGTCAGTTAGCTCACACTGATTTGCATGTTCCCGTTAAAGGTGCATCTGGTGAAATTGGCTTCCCTTCTTCCTTTTCATCTTCACTGACAAGCTATCATATTTTAAGTCAGAAGTTATGCTGCTGTTCTTTTGGCTGCTCCTGTTAGGAGCCGCCACAGTGGATCATTGGTCCACATATTTGATTTGGCACAGTTTTTACGCCGGATGCCCTTCCTGACACAACCCTCCCCGATTTTATCCGGGCCTGGGACCGGCACTGAGAATGCACTGTTTTGTGCAACCAGTGGCTGAGGTTGGTTCCCTGGCCAGGAATTGAACCCGAGCCGTGGCAGTGAGAACAACTAGTCCTCCAGGGACCGTTAAGTCAGAAGTTATATTCATGAAAAATGTATCGTTTGCTGCTGATGTTGTCGCTAACACTACTATAGTAATGCTTTCGGAATAAGAAGTGGAATTTTATGTCGTGAACACAGACGAGTACACACAGTGAAATGTCTCAGTGCAGTTATAGTAAATATAAGCACTCTGGAAATGCCACTTGTCCAATCAAATTAGTGGACCGGAACTAACTGTTGCTAAGGAGAATTAACTCATTTAACTGAAAATAATAATTCATTGCCAATATTCCAACATTGCAATGTTAAAGAAGCCCTGAACTGCAAGTTGGGGGAAAAAGTGCTGTCATTATTTCACCTTCTCATTATTTAAAGACTCAATACCTCAATATTTCAACTTAATGTTTGACACCACACAATCTCACAAGATGATGTACCGGCAAGTGTGAGAGCAGTCTAATCCATATTTTTTGCCTGAATTCAGTCTTTTGGCTTTGAATGAAAAACACGTTTGGTTTAATATATTCCGGACATGAGAGGGATTCTTTTTTGGTGTCTCGTACTTTGACCAGTTTATCATGCAGCTGCTCTCCCTCATCAACTCTGATCAAAGTCTCTTTTCCTGACCCCTGCATCGTAACTGACAAACAGAATCTATTAAACACAGCAAGGTGAGTAATGATATACCCCTTGCTAACCTCATGAGTTCCCACAAAATCTTATTTATATTATATATTTATACAAAAATCGATATTTACAGATTAGTTCAAAGAACTAGGTGACGATGTGTATGTGTATGAAATCCCCAAAAAGGACAAGTCATTAACAGGCTGGCTAATAAGTAAAAAAAACGTTACCAAATACATGCATTTATTATAGAGCTAGGTTTTAAAAAGCACTATTACTTATTTCCCAAAGTCTCAAACAGTCAATACGTAAGAAACAAAACATGATAGGGCATGCTATTAGAGGAAAATAATCAACTTTTCCCTGAAGTGTTGTATTGCCCTGATACCACAGCAATTTGCCAACGCTAACAATTATTAAATTATTAAAGAATCGCGCCATACTTTTTATCCACTTATAGTAACATTTAATGTCACAAAACAGGCTAGTTCCTGTTCTCACTTACATTAGAGCAGCTATAAACAGTCGTTCCCTTATCAGCATCTCTCTTTTTTTCCCTGCAACTTATGTTAACGAGAAACAGGAAAGCGTAAACTTGTCTGCCCTGAAGATTTTCCCATGTCTGAGAACGTACTTACAGCTTTGCCAGCACTGACACTGGAGACTCATTTTATAAATGCTAAGCAAACATCGCTTCACAGAAAACTTCACCATATCAGTGAGTTGAGAAAATTAATTTTCACCTTCCAACCAATCAGATTAGAGAATCCAAGAGCTGCGGTATAAGTTTATATGAAGTGAAGTGACTTGTGGCCAAGTATTCAACGCACACACCATGAACACACACCTGGAGCAGCGGGCAGCCTTTTTTTTTTTTTCCTGTTCGGTGCCTTGCTCAAGGGTCTCACCTCAGTCGTGGTATTGAGGGTGGAAGAGAGCGCTGGTCATTCACTCCCCCCACCTACAATCCCTACCAGACTTGAGACTCAAACCCACGACCTTCAGGTTCACTTTCGAGTTACAAGTCCAACTCTCTAACCATTAGGCCATGACTGCCCCCAGAGAATTAATAAAGAACAAAGAGAATAAAGAGATTACTCCTCTTTATCATTTAGTCACTTTTTCTTAGTTTTACTTTACTTTGCCTATTTTATTGATAGCATTAATTTCATTTATCCATTTCCTATATTACTCATCTTTCCCAATCTCCTCATTGCTCATGTAGCTAAGTCAGTTCTTGTATTGAGTTTTTTTTTTTTTTTTTGACTCATCAGACAGCTTATTCATGAACTGTGGTGTTTTGAGGATTTCATACCTGTAGTGGCAGGAGAGAAGAAATACAGTAATTGACATTAAATGTGCCAGGTATATAATCAGTGTACTCCCCATGACTGATGATTCATTATGATGATCATGGGAGTTCAGCTGGAACAACCTGTAAGGAGAAAGGGAGAGACAGAGTGAGAGGGAAAGAGTGAGACAGAGCAAACCACATGTACACTCTTTTTCACGTCATGTGAAGTGTTAGTATGTATGTAGTGCAGAATTCTATAGTCAAATTCAGTCATAGGTTCTCATATTCAAACTATACAGAGGAACAAGATTTAAGGCAGAGGACATTACACAAATGCAGCTGTCAATGTTGAAACGACTTTCAGCGCTAAACGTCACAGGCAACCGTGGACTTATAAACATACACTGGGCCTGGACAGTAACTCATACTGTGAGCTGAGTGCATAGATTACGGTCAAAAATGCACCACTGATTTCAGAGTTTGTCTTCTATTCCTATTATGGAACATAAAAAAAAAAAAAACCAAAGCATTCATTTCTAACTGTAAAGTAATCAAGTCTGCCAGTGTCACAAGAAATAGAGGGCTCAGGATGACACCAGGAAGCCCTAATGTGCTTCCTGGAGACATTTGTTATGGAAACAGCCACATGGAGCAACATGTGGTGCATCCCAAAACTCTAGTCCATGCCTGCTTTATTCCTCAATCCTACATCCTTCAGCCTGTGACCTGGAAATCGATCCAATTCATCTTTGGGACTAATTCTCAAAACACCCCACAGAGGAATCAAGGAAGGAAAAGGTGAGGTTTCTAGATCAAACTGCTGTTATGGATAATTAATAAACGTTTTCTGACTAATCAGACTAAAGCATTCAACATCGCTGATAAGGAAATCCAGCCAGGTCGGCAGAGTCATCACCAGCGAAGGTTAAGGAAAGGCGATAAATGTAATGCTTTAAAGAAGTAGTCCTCATCACGTGGTAGTCATTAGATGAGCCTTGTTTGCCTTGAGGATAGTTGCGTAACAAGACAAAAATGTTGTGCTCAACACTTGTACTTGTGTAACTATTTGTCACATATCTCATGATGAGAACAAATCATCAATTAATCACTTTTAAAAGTGATTAGTGTAGTGCCCCCCCCCCCCCACACACACACACACTGACTGTGACTCCCAGTAACATTTCAAAATATTAGCACACAAACTCCAACTTTTATATTTCTAATATTCAATTGTAACAAATAAATGGAACAAAAAGAGGAGATTGTGAGTTTCTCTCACAACCCCGTTTGTAAAACAAGTGACCCTACACAACCCCTAGTTTGGGAACCCCTGGTATACACTATTTTGAATTTGTATTATTTATAATCATTTTAAAGACTGGCTTAACCTTTCTTTGATTGTGCACCTTTCTCTTCACGTGTTAGATTGGCTAACATGAAACCTCATGAAAATTCATTTTATTAAAGTTTATGAACTACTGGAAATATACAGTCAGGTCCATAACTATTTAACTTAAGTATTTAAGTTATTGTTATTTTAGCTGCCTATCACAGAGGTTCAGCTTCAATTGAAGGGCATTTACATCCAAATCGGGTGGACGAATGTAGGAATTACCGCACATTTTTATTGGTGAATATAGGTTTATTTTTTTTTATTTTACCTTTATGAAGGTGAATTTGGGTTGAAGTCAGGCCGAGCTGGTCAGACTAAGCTGGAATTTTTATTTATTTTTTTTTAAAAGCAGGCCTATTTCGAGGCCGGTTATAGTTTACTGCCAACTCTCACCTCACAAACTTCTCTCAGAACAGCCAAGCTGATCAAACAGCAATCAAGCAATCATCTGTAGTCCTACAGACCCTCACAGAAATGAACCAATCATTTAACAGGCAATATACAAAGCTGCAGACTACTCAGCTTTGCCTGCAAAACCCTGGTTATAGTGGTTCAAACTGTGATTAGACACTGCATGTACTATTGAAGTGTGCATTTTTCCTCAGGGTTGCCAGATCACACCTCATCAGCACACATAGGCTAGTCTTAAGCCACTGATCTAGAAAGATATCTTTGTGCTATTAATTATATTAGACGTACCTGCAGTTTGAGATGTTTGTGGTCAATCGGGAAAGTTTTAACTCATGATATGCATACATGATTCACAGACGACCCTGGTCCTCAAGTACACCCTGTCCTGCACATGTTAGTGTTTTCCATAGTGTGCTCCATCACCCCTACTCCAACTCAGGAAGGGTTGTTAATTAACTGATTAACTGAATCAGCTGTCAGCAGGAAAACACTAAAATGTGTAGGACAGGTGTATTCCAGGACCAGGGTTGGGAACTTGTGAATTAGAATTGTCATTGTTACTGGGGAGACTTTATCACTCCTCTTAGACCCTTCAACTCAATCTCTGTTTAGATGTAACGTTAACTTGAGTACATCGTTACTTCACAATAAACTGATCCTAGCTCTCGACATTCCCTTTTGTCTTTCAAATTATAAAAATAAAAGGACAGGCTATTTTATGAACAAATTGCCCATAATCACATGCTTGTTGAAAATTGACTGAATGGCTTGTTCTCCAAAATTCTAATTGAACAGTAGTCTACCACTCCTGGAATGGTTAGTGACATTTCAGTGGTGGGAACAGACACACCAGGCCACCCTGGACCACCTCTTATCTCCACCTCTGAGTGTTAGCTGATAGCAAAAAATCTGGGCGAGATCTGGCTTACTTTAGGCCCTTCTGGTTTAATTCTGGCACAGTTTTTTTTCACAGTCTTGTGTGAAACAGCATTAGGCTGAGCTCTGGCATGAGTTTGCAGCTTAAGGGCCATTCGAGGGGAGTGGGTCGTGGTGGTATGTGGGCCTAAATTCAACCAGTTAAGGCCCACGACCAATTTTGCTATCTAAGCCCTCTAACCATTGCATATCCTAACAACATCATGTGAGCCCAAACTTACACCAGTGCTCAGCTACACTTATACAACATGGTGTAAAAGTCTTAGGCACCTTGCTGGACCAAAAAAACCCCCCAAAAAACAGGCATGTGAATGAGGTTTGGGTCAATCTTCAAATAACATGTACAAGTAAAACCCATTTCTGTGAATTCCAGCCCAGGAGCCAAGTCATAGTTCTCATGTCTGAAAATCCCTTGTGATGTGGAAGGGGCCTTGTACCACTATGGAGTGGTTTGACAGGTTTCTCTCTCTCTCTCACCCTGTAAAAAGTATAAGCAGCCACATCAAAAAAGGTGATAAATCTTACCACCATGAGCAAAAGTGATAATAATGCTGATGTTTCTGTGGTAAACACCCAGGTGTAGGGCAGCAATCATTCTATCCTGTGTTTGGGTATATCCATTTTTGTGAAAAGGGCTCACTGGATAACAATGACTAAGTATGTTCCAAAACACAAATACATTCCATGCCTTACATACCCAGAACCTTGTTGAATCTGGATGCCCTCTTGTGCACATGCATACTCATGCCGTGACTTTCCATTAAATCACGTAGAGGCAAATGAGAAACACTTGAATACAAGCAAGAAATACCGCCATTATTTAACCATATTTCCCTGGAACCAGTTGTAACAACAAGATTGCAGTCTGGGCTAAATATTCAGACACAAGGTCACCCAAGGTCACTGAATCTTGTATAGTGTGAGAAGAATCAGAAGTAGAGGAAGAAAGGGATATAACAAGTAATGTTTCTAGTTGTGGCCCTTGTCCAGTTGGGCCCAGCTGAGGAGATTCTGTGAAAAGCAGAGAAAGACAACTCAACCTTGTGCCACCTTGATGGGTGATGCAGTATATGGCCAAAAATATATGGACACCTGACCATCACACACACACACACACACACACACACACACACACACACACACACACACACACATATATATATATATATATATATATATATATATATATATAAAATACAATACATTCCTTATATACCCAGGACCTTGTTGAAGCTGGATGCCCTCTTGTGCACATGCACACTCATGCCAATACCTTCCAGCAAATCAAGTAGAGACGTATGAGATACTTTTTTGCAATAAATAGTGCCATTATTTAACCATATTCCCCTTGAACCTTTCACCCGGTTGTAACAAGGTAACAACAAGACTGCAGTCTGGGCTAAATGTACAACCACAAGATCAGCCAAGGTCACTGAATCATGTATAGGGGTAAGAACAATCAGTGGTAGAGGAAGAAAGGCATATAAAAAGTGATGTTTCAAGTTGTGGTCCATGTCCAGTTGGGTCCATCTGAGGAGATTCTGTGAAAAGCAGAGAAAGACCACTCCACCTTGTGCCATCTTGATGGGTGATGCGCTAGATCATCACATATATATGTGCTTCTTCCTCAAATGGTTGCCACAAAGTTGAAAGCACACAATTGTTTAGAATGTCTTTGCATGTGGTATAAGATTTCCCTTCACAGGAATTAAAGGGCCTAGCTCAACAGGCCTTCTCGCCTGACATCACTGCCCATTCTCACCAATGCTCTTGGGGCAGAATGGATGGAAATTCCCACAGCCACGTTCCAAAAACTAGTGGAGGTCTCCCAAACGAGTGGAGGCTGTTACAGCTGCAAAGGGGGGTTGCCAACTTCAGAATGGGATATTAAGAAAGTACATATAAGTAAGTACATATAGGTAGATAGAGACTAGAAAAAAAAGCAGGATGGACTTCCTTCAGTTCAAACTGGTTGATAAGTTCAGCCTATACAGACAAACACCTTCCATACACCTACGCTGTGACACCTTCCATGTCACTATGCTGCTCCCTAGCATGTAAGCCTCTCTCCAATGGGGTACTATTCCAAACCGACTCCATTTGTTAAGAAAGCCCTGCGTCTTCAGCAAGCTAAGGCTTAGGCTCCTTTTGTTTACTCAGGGACAGATTTCCATCTACAGTGTTTGGGGTCAATTTGCAGGCCACTTACCCACTACTGAAAGCCCTGAGTCTTCAGCATGCCTAAGCTTTTTTTTCTGACTCAGGAACACTTTTCCAACTATGGCATATGGGGTCCATTCATAGGCTAATTACCCACTTCTGAAAGGCTTGTAGCTCCAGCAAGCTTAAGGGGCTCACCACTGCAGCTGACGTCAACAGTTTGTATTACTGTGAATTCAGGGGCATGTTCTCCAGGTGGGAGGATGCTGTCCAGGGTCTGCCTCACAAGGTAGCCAAGTGGCAGGGGACTGAGGGTGCAGCTGTCCCTGCCTAAAGTGAATGTGAGGTAGATGGATCATGGAACCATGTTTTGGTGACCTAAAGGTGCTGTGTGAACCATGAGTTTGGCTGTGCCAGCACTGTCCCTCTGAAATGTGCATCCTCCAAACCAGGGCCTCTTTGGTGGCAGATCCAAAGAGTTGACCCTGACATGCAAGGCAGATTCTGCAGGGTCGATGTGCACACATCAAGCAGAGCAGATTGTGCATACTGCACTTCTCAGCATGCATAAAACAAGCGGCTGCAAGTCTTTCTGGCTGTCAATTCAGCATAGCGGAAATTAGACCAAAGTGAACAAAGGAGTAGGATGCGTAAAGGGAAAAACTGATCCAACCCTAGAACTGTGGGTTAGCAGTAGTCCAGATAATTTAGCAGACAAAGCAATGAACAGTGCATAGGCCTGCTAGCTGGCTAGATGGTGTGGAGGTGATAGGTAAATGCTGCATACCAAGCAATGTGTAAAAGTACACAGTGCAATTCTGCAAAGATAACACAGCAAACAGAGTAGTGAGTGATTAGCACACATGTCAAACTCAAGGCTCATGGGCCAAACATGGAATGCTGTCTTTTTTCATTTGGTCTGCACTAGCTTCCAGAAATTAATACTCAAATGGTCCATAGTACCAACATTTTCACACCTACAATTTGATATTTGGAAAACATATTTGAAAAATATTTTAATAAATATTATCACCAATGTTATTAGTCTAATAGTGAATACAGTTAAAATAGCTCCTGTTAGCCCTTCTTTCAGAGCTTAGGTTAATGGTTTTAATCAGTAAAATAAATAATAGGTTTGAAAAATGAACATTATAACCCTTCACGGTATCACAGAAATGCTGACGTGGCCTTGGAAGTATTTCACACCCCTGGATTAGCTAATATAGTCTAGTAATGCTAACAAGGGAAGCCCGACTCTAAGCTAATGGATGCTATGAAGCTCCATAGCATTCTACAGAAAGTATACTCACCAGTGTAGAAGAGAGTGAGAGGAGGTTATCAACCCCTTTGGAGGACATCTTAGAGCCTGGAATTGTCCTTACTCGGAAAATCTGATTTTGTTTCCATTACAAGGGTGTTGCTATTATGCAGGTTGATTGTGTTGGGGCTGTGGGAATAAAAGCATGACTTGTAGTTCACAGGGAATATTTCTGTTCTTTCCATTATTATTTCTACATATTACTCCTTGTATTAATGTGTTAGATGTCTAACATGTATAATATGATTTGTGCTTACAACATAAGGGACATAAAGGCTACACTATGATCTTTCCAGGAAATTTTTATGAGCTACTTTATTGGGCAGTGACTCTATAAAGTAGATGATACCACTGAGCGGGGATGTCTTATATGAGGAAAAGCACACTTACATGGTGACATTTTATTTCAATAGATTATACTGCATTTAATGAAACTGCGAATAACTGTTAAGAGCTGGGGTATGGGTGTGTATGGTGTGCGTGTGTTCTCCGAGTTCTTCCTCATGTAGGAGAGGAATGGAAGTTTCTGCCATGTGATGTAATAAAGTTACCAGTAACAAAAAATATTACTCTAAAAAACTGTTTAAAGTTTAAAGACTACAGACTACAAACATTTTTCTATCTGCACTATCATCTGCTACCTGGATTGTTTCATCAAGATGTTTGTCTGCGCTGTAAAACATTCAAGACTTATTGCTACCTATTTAATTTGATGATGGTTATCTCTGTGCTGTCCTTGGCCACCATTATGCATTCAAACACAGGGTGCTAAAGTCCAACTGAATTAAAAAAAAAAAAAAAACTAATGGAAGACTCCCATTATTAAAGATAGCAATAGGACTGTAATTCTACTTGTTACCTACCTGATGCAAAATGTAGGGGTGTAGGTAACATTTTGCCACAATGCACAAAACTTCTTACACTGTAATTGTAAATTATAATAAATAACCTGCACTTTGTATGTACCCTCGGAACAGCAGGAAGTGTTGCTGCCTTACAGCTGACCTCAACCCCACTGAACATGTTTGAGATGAACTGGAACGCTGACTACGCCCCAGACCATCTCGCCTAACATCAGTGCCTGACCTCACTAGTACGCTCCAGAATGTAATGGAAAGGTTTCCCAGAAGAGTGGAGCTTATTATAACAGCAACAAGGGACTAAATCTAGAACAGGATGTTTAAAAAGCACATATGGGCGTGACCGTCAGGCGTTTGTAACCTTTGGCCATATAGTGTATCTGTGTGGGATTCTTCTCATGTTCCTGTAAACATGCTTGTAGGTGAATTGGCTACAATAAACTGCTCCAGGTGGACTATAACAAAACATGGCCAAGCTTCCCAGGCACAGCTTCTCAACCTTGGGTCACCCAGTCCTACACATTTTAGTGTTTCCCCCGCTTTAAACACACCTGATTTAACTAATTAGCTATTAGTTAAAATTTGAAACAACTAGACTCAATGGTTAAGGCCGTGGGTTACTGATTAGAAGGTTGGGGGTTCAAGCTCAACCCTCTCTGCTCCAGGGGTGCCATGTCATGGCTGACCCTGCTCTCTGACCTAACAATCTGGGATATGTGAAGAAAAGAATTTCACTGTGCTGTAATGTATATGTGACAAATAAAGCCTTCTTCTTTTTCTAAAATGTGTGCAGAGGGTTCTCAAGGACCAGGGTTGGGAATCTGTGAGTTAATTAATTATCTCGCATGAAGACAGGTGATGACGAGTAAACACATGTGTGTTTAAAAAAAAAGAAAGAGAAAGCTGGCAAACCTGCCCACATACTTTCCCCTCCCCTTCACACTAGTAATCACGTTTCCACTAGACAGTTCAGCCAAATGGAGCGGCTCTTATGTAAGTGCTGTGGGAAGTGAAAGCTATGATGAAGTTTTGGGGAGGAGGGCTGAAGTGCTGAAGTGTGCAGTCCAAGTTGGCTTTTACGCGGCGGTGCTCGCGCTGGAAATGTGATGCAGGCACCCGAAAGCGCGCACGTATGGACGCCGTGAGCAGGACATGGGAGCGGTATGATCTGTCGCTCGGATCGGATCTCGGACTTTGACATCATGAGAAAATGTGAAGCGGAATTGCATGGCCCTGGTAGACATCGCGCCGATGAGCTTCCTTCTCATCCTCTTCTTCATTTTGGTCTCGGGATTTGGGAGTAAACCCAGAAAGCATAAATCAAAGGTAAGGGCAAAAGGCAAACAAACAAAACCTCAATCACTCCGGTTTACACAGCAGCTGGCAGGATTTCTCCTGAGTGCAGGTTTGAACACTGCAGCTGGGACACTTGTAGTAGTTTTAATAGCCTGAACTTGACAAGTGGAAATGCCAGTGTTATAAATATAGCTATGCTGATAAATAGGCTCAGTATATATATATACACACACACACACACACACACAAAGTAGGGTTCTGTCACAGCTGTAATGTCTTCACTAAGTAAATAATAGGCTACTGCACATCATAATCATACATCATAATCATACATTATGGTCAACATTTTAACATCGTGCAGTAGAAATGAATTTTCATTTCATATGTACCATCAAATGACTTTCAGCCCATAATATCCCTGCATGCAAAACCAAGTGTTTCTGAGCACTTTAAGTGATTTATACTCTAGCCTAGCTTTTCATCCTTATCTATAAGCGTTGTAAATTACTCGCCGATTACTCAGTGGTTTTTATAATAATTATATACCTGATAATGCAGCAAAAATCACGTGATTGTAATTCTACATTCCTGCGCCTATCTATACAGAACAAACTAAAAAAAAATATATACATTTTTTTAACAGGCTCTTTTCGTGTTTCGTAAAAAAAAAAAAGACAAAGAAATCAGCAGCAAATAGAGAGAATTAGAGAGTTTTTGTGTGTTTTTTTTTTTTTTTTAAAGTGACGCATTTTTTTTAATCGAAAACACTTTCAGTTTCAGAACTAAGAGCAGGATGAAATGTGGGCGTGGCTAGGCAAAAAAGTGCAACCAAAAAAAAAAAAACCAAAAAAAAACCTGCCATTGGTACTTTGGTTGTCATGGTTACAGTGTTTCGGAATGACCAGCTGAACCGGTGACGTGGAGAATTTAAATAAAAAGAAAAAAGTTAAGCATTTATTAGACAGAAAAGTCTAAGCAGATGCATGAGTTCATACTTATTGTACATCTGATCACTGATGTAAAGGCTTTCAGGTCTTGCTCCTAGCTGAGAATGGCATACATTAGGGATAAGCATTTTAACCAATCTCAGAGAAAAGGGTACTACTCTGTACCTTTAATATGCATCTGAACATGCATGGATAAACCTTTAATAAAGATATAACATAGATAATTTGACACTAATTACTTTTTAAAGCTTACAAAGTACATTACATACACCTTTCTAGGTAAAATGTTAAGCGTGTTTGAACAAGAAGTATTCACTTTCATATGGCAACAAGAATGATCCCCAGCAATAAAGTACTACTAAGATGAGTTTGGATATCCATCTCTATGTACTATAATATACTGTATGTCTGACAAAGACTACATCGTACGTAAGACTATGTAAGATAATGTAAAGTTATAAAGAAGATACACTAAAGAAGAAATACTTAAGAAAGTCAAACACTGGTACAAATCAGACTGCATAAAAAGTATTTTCAGTAAAATATTAATTACTCATTTATATTGCTAGTACATAACAGAATACTGACCTCCAGGAGCAGAGTTTGGATGGATATAAAAGATTCCAAGTAAATCAATGTGGCACGGGACCAAAAATCAATAAACAGTTCCTTATATAAACACTGAATTCTACAAACAATATAAAAACAGTCATGGTTCTTAAAGATGTGCAATATTTTTGGTTCTCAGTCCTTTGCTACACTAAAGAGAAGAAAGAGTCATACAGAATCAATAATAAATACTGTTTAATGTATTATTAATCCCACTATATAGCCAGACAATTCAGTCAGCATGAACACGGTGCTTGATCTCTCGGTGTCCAGTGCAAACATTACAGTGTGCAGAAAGCAAATATGAAGGCATCGAGAAGCTTGCAGCTGACAGATGGCTTCTAAATGTGTAGATACCCTTCAGGACAAACATGTGCAAAATAAGACAGGCATGAAAGACAACCTGCCGGCCAAGTGCTTAAAATTACTCGTGTGACGTTTGTGGCTGTATCTGTGCGTCAAGGATCTGTCTATACTCACATAGACGGACTCATCTGTGACAAGAACAGCTGTGTCAATGGCTCAGTCCATCTCATTTCAAATATGCACTCATGTCTTCTGTACGGAATTAAACATGACATGACATGGCTGTTATAGGAAAACAATCAACAACGGTGGTGTGAAGTGGCCCGACGCAAAGCAGAGTGATTGTTACTACCCCAAAACTCGCCCAACACCTATAAATTTTCTATTTGTTAAAGAATGACACATCATACTTTTCATCCATTTATAGTTTTACGTTGAAATAAGACAGTTCCTGTTTTCACTTACATGAAAAGCTATAAACAGTTGTTCCCTCACCTTCTCTGGAAGTTAATCAGACAGAAATAAATGCAGTTTTTCATGTTACTGAACAAAAAAAAAATCTTGTCCTGTGGTTCGAAAAAGTTACAAAGCACTGACACTGGAGACTCCTTCCAAAAATGTTGAATAAACATCTCGTTGCAGAAAACCTCACCATGTAAATGATTAAACGTTTTTCTTGGTTAAATAACGACACATGTTTAATCAGTTTATATTAGTCTTACAATATTTGGAGTGTCCACTATACAATTACCTGTGAATGAGCTGTTACTATGGAAATGATTACTTATTAGATCAAGAACATTAATATAACCTTGCAGTTTAGCTTACAGCCGGAACTACTTTCAGAGCTGCTGTTATAGAGAATTAATCAACACTTTTTGACCAATCAGAATTGAGAATTCAACAGAATGGTAATATAATTCTATTTATATGTGAGTTCAAGAGGTCCCTCAATTGTAAGTCGCTTTGGATAAAAGCATAAGCTAAATGAATAAATGAAAATGTAAATGTAAATGTAAATGAGACAGTTCAAGATGCTTACTGTGGTCCTCCTGCAGAATGCAATGCGCGTGGGATTGGAGAGGAGGTGTTCTCTCCTGCTGGGCTTTTTATCTGTCTAGGTGGTGCAATGTGTACACCAAGAAACTTCCATGATGGAAGTGTGGAAATAGTTCACTGCATGTATCCCTGAAATCGTCAGTCGGCTATTTTGTTATGTCCGCAGTAGCTTTGTGAAAGTCCAGGATCCAGTTGCATATGCAGTGTTCAGGTTATGCTTCCCTATGATGTAGTAATGGTATCACCCCTATACCTCTCGGGGCAATAAACATACTGCAGTTGGTCCAGGGAGGTGGAGTTTTGTCTTCATTGCTTCAGGAATAGCCTCTCAAAGTACTTCATGATGAACAGTGTGCGCATTTTGGACGGATAATCAGTGAGAATGGATACTGTTAACTACTTTGCTAGTGGGATAATGATCTTGGTCTTGAAGCATGCAGGGGTTTCCCTTATGACGTCTAAGACGTCTGTGAAAACTGATCAGATTAATGAGCTGATCAGCACATCCATGAACATGAACAAGGTGTCAGGTCCAACAGCGTTGCTGAAGCTGGATGTAGGAGGGCTTTGTTTATTCGTTCATCTTCAGTAAGTGCTTTAATCTGGTCAGAATTTCAGTGGATCCAGAGCACAAGGCAGGAAAACACACTAGATGGAATGCCAGTCCCTCTCAGGGCACCACAGACACGGTCATAAATGTGAGATGATAAATAAACAAACGAATAGGTTTGGGTCCTAAAATATATGCATTTGCACACAATCGTATGTTGTTTGGGATCTAAAGTTGTCACTGGACCAAAAGTGTATCTTGCTCTGACTTTTTCATATGCCTGGGTTTGTCCAAATCGCTCTTTGAATGTCTAGTACAGTAAAAAAAAAAAGTTTTATATAAAAGCTTGTGACAGAAACTGATCCAAACTTGTAAAAACACCAGTTTGGTCCTATTCATGGTGTTAGGCTCTTCTGTACTCTCACATCTGGCTTGAGAGAGTTTCTAGATGCTTAAATTTGTTGCAAAAATGGATTTTTGCATCATACATGACTATAGGATTGTATATAATATTGTATTATTATTATAAATCATTAATTGATTTATTTACAGAAAACTACGATCATTATATTGTGGCATATGTGATTATAAAGTGAAACTCTCTGGACATTTTGATCAGTCTGTGAGATTGTGTTCCTTGAGTTACTTTCATTTTCCTTTAATAGACTCAGTAAGACACAATGTAAGTGATGGAAACATGGTAAACTGCATTTTAAAAGACTTCCATCTATCATTTGTTGATTGCATTTATAGTGGTTTGGATTTAAATGCTGATGGAAGTGCCGATGGAATCTTTTCCATGGGACGCAATTAATACAGTCAACAGCACACGCTTAGAAACAATAGCTGACTAATTGTGTAAGGCTTTGTTTTGCCAGTCCCCAGCACTCTGCATAACAAATTTATGCCCCTACAACTGATGCAGAACACAGACACAAACCTCCTTTCAATTTCCCAAAAGACAGCCACATTAAAACATGTCTGCATTCCCTCCATTGGTTTCCTGTAGCTACCCACATCAGATTTTAAACACTGATGCTTGCCTAGTCAAACATGGACCACCACCTGCTCTGGAAACTTATGCAACCTACTTTACACAATGCTCCCTTTGAGTTAGTAGCATGACATGACTTTCCACCATCACATATCCAAATTCTACTCTGTCCTTCACCCAAGTGGTGAAATTAGCTTCCCTTGGCTATCTGAACACCTGAGTCATTGTCTGCTTTCGAACAAAGACGCACCTCTTCACCAAATATTTAACTCCGCACCAAACCTTCACTGAATAAACAAGAAATTCTCATACCAACTCCTCTGTAACAGAGATTTAGCTGAATGGTATTCTCAGATCCTGACCTATCTGCAGTCGCTTGGGATAAAAGCAACTGCAAAAGGATTTTGTAAAGGAGGCAGTCTATACAGGTTTTAATAAATCCATTTTAGTGCACACACCATTTCCTGTTTCCCCCACCCAAACATTCTTTCATTTTAACAAATGTGAGATCCCAGATATATTAGAGATATATACGACAGTTAGTTCCAGTCCATTATATTCTGGTCCATGCTTATATTTAGAATAACCGCACTGGGACATTTCACTGTTCGCATCACTCCGCTTGTTTGTGTTTACCACATAAAATTGGAATTCTCTGAACATTCCCACAGAAACGGTTTCTAAAGTTGTGTTAGAGACGTGGCAAACGATACATTTTTTTCATGAATATAACTTCTGACTTAAAATATGAAAGCTTGTCAGATGAAGATGAAAAGAGGAAGATGATAGATACTATATATACTATAGTGCGTATATATAAAGTGGCATCTTTTTTTTTTTTTTTTTTTTTGGCCCAAGATGTGCTGACAGAGCTCCACAGGAGGGAAGTCCCCTGACGACTTGCTCAGTGGCATGTGGTTCACCTTCCAAGTGGACTACAGTTTCATAACCTCGTTCCTTATTCAGTATTTCTTTTTACAAAATACTGGAATTACAGTATTACATAATCTATGAAAAAAAATCAGACTTGCATACAGCTAACCAGCCTAGCACGTGTCAAGATACACCAATTTCGTAGCTACATGTTATATTACTTTAGAAATGCTTGTTATTAAGCCACACGTGGAGTTTGTTAGCTTAACTTAGTCATGATTAAGTAAATTGTTGGAACATGCTGTGGTTGCTAAACATTTAGCAAGTAAGCTCACACCAGTTGCCCTGCTGGAAAATTACAGTGTGGTCTAACCAGTTACTAGCTGCCAAAAACACAGACCAGCTGGTCAAACTGGTTATTTTCCAGTTACTTAACAACTTACTTAATAACCTTAAAAACTAAACTGATCAGTGCACGTTTCAAATTTTCTAATTACCTAACTTTTGGGCTATTTTCTTAAAAATAACTTTGTAGAATTAGTGTGGAACCGAAATGTAGAATTAGTAGTGGAAATGAAAATGTTTCCCTGTACTGGTACATTCCAACTGGCAAAGACAGTTTTCCAGTTTGATTTTTCAGGTAGGCAGGTAGCCATGATTAAGTAAACTACTAACTGGAAAAGCCTTGTTGTGGCTACTAAACATTTAGTTAGTAAGCTCAGACTAGATAAAGTAAGTTATTAGTAAGGATTTTATGCAGTTTCTTGATAAGTCGTTAGCACACTGTCAATATTAATGCCGTTCATTAACACCACTAGCTTTGAGGAACATTAGCTAACACAGTGTATGTTACCATGAACGGAGAAGATTAATTAAAGGAGGAAATGTAACTCTGTTGAGGCATTTATTTATTTTTGGCTTGGTCTGGCTCCACTTAGAATGTCCGAACAGCTGAGTCACTGGCAGTCTTCAAACGACGTCTAAAGACTTACCTCTTCATTAAGTACTTAAGTTAGCACTTACACACACACACAAAAAAAAACAACAACAGAGTTTTGGACTGTTTGTGACCTAGTGAGCCAATATCAGAATGTATTTTTGATAGACTTCAAAGCACTATTGTAAGTCGCTCTGGATAAGGGTGTCTGCCAAATGCCATGAATGTATGTAATGTAAACTTAGAGTGAGGTGTCACTGCAAATCATTACAAAGTTCTTCTGACTAATCACCTTTATCCTATGATGAAATCTTGATCTTGATGGACATGGTCTGTTCCAGGATGACTCCACCCCAGGGCACGAGGACTCACTGAATGGTTTGATGAGCAGTAAAGTGATGTAAATCATGTGACTTCATAGTCACCAGATCTCAACTTATTGAACTCAGAGAGATTTTGGAGTGATATATAAGACAGTGTTCTGCACCACCATCATCAAAACACTAACTAGGGGAAAATCTTGTGGAATAACGGTGGTCCTCACACCAGTACATTTCCAGAGAATCTGTGCCGAAGAGCATTGAAGCTCTTCTGGTGGCTTGTAGTGGCTCAACACCTTACTAACACACTTTTGTCACTTGTATTCTATAGACATGCAAGTTAGTGGGTTCCTAATAATACTACTAATAATAACAGTAATACGATTGCATACATTTGCATTGGTCAGTGTCTACAAAATGAATGTACATGCACTTCTCAGGACGTTTTTGTTTATTTAAAAAATGCCTTTCTCCCTTGCAGAGAACCTTGAAGTGTATCTGTGTTGTCCGGGGCGTTGGCAATAATCTGGAGTACCATATAAACCTCGAGGGCTGGAATTCTTTCTTAATTCTGAGGTATATCACTCTTAAACATACGTCACACATGAAATACAAGCCTGGTGATGAGACAGGTAGCCGACAACAGATATGCAGCAAAGAACAATTATTTTATGTTTCAGTGTTGTTCAATAGGCATTCTTTACCTCTGAATCACTGAGGTTGAGATGTAGCCACAACCTTTTTTTTTTTCTTTCTCCATTCTCCATTTTATCCATTCGAGGGTGGAAGTCGGTACATGTCCTGCTTATGGGAAGAAGTCCAACTCAAGCACAATACATTCTGTATAGAACTTAAAAACTGTCAGAAAAAAATAACTTTTTTGTTAAATGTTGTTAATGTCGAAATGATCAGATGGAACCATAATATTAGGATTTTTCACACATTTACATTAAATAGACTACATTCAGATTTGAGAGTAACAAAGGTCAAATAGAAATGTTTTGAAATGGCGCACTTGCCACCGGGAAGATCTACAAGATGACAGGAAGAGCTTTTCTGTTTTTATTTTCATTACTTCCCCTTCATATTTCACATGTTATATTCAGCTCACAAAACAAATTCCAGAAAGTGACGAAATATCAACTGACACCAACTGCCTTTTTACACTAACAAAACAAATAGGTGAACTCACTCTGTCGCATTACCGCCATGTCTTATTTTCACTCACACCTGATTACGCACACCTGCTGGTAGGACCATCCCCGGGCATTGGAAGTGGTTTTGTGTGTTTTTACTGTTCTCCCAAAGCATAAATGTATTCAAGGTTGGTCATTTCAAATATATTTTCTGTCTCAGCTGCCCAACGTCAATATGACCCATTAAACAGTAAACAGTACATCCAGTGCTAATTAGTGAGATACATGGTAGTGCAACCATTATGAAACCAGTCAGATCAAAATTCACACTGTTTTGAATTTAACACCTTACCTCTCATGTCCATATTACTATTTGTCTATATTACAAAACCATGAAGCAAAAACTCTGCCTGTAGTGTTTTTTTTTAAATTTTTTTTTTATCATCCTCCCACCCTGATAATGAGCAGATATCAGACAAAGTCCAGACGACCTCCCAGTGGTCCTGATTTACTAAATGTTTGGGTGTGTAAAAAGTACAAACTTGGTAACTGCAGGAAAACAGCAAATAGAAAAGTGCAAGCTGATTTTCTAACAGGTCTGCAGAAGATTCAAATGAGCAAAATAACTCTTGTCCATTTGCATATTTGACTTAATGATTCTACTTAACAGCGTCTCTGTAAATAGATTAGCACCTGACAATTGCTTGCACAAATGAATACAACCTGAAAGCAGGTATTAAATTTGTGGAAGGATGTTTCCTTAATTTAACAAGACAGACAGACACAAAAAAAACCCAACTACATTATTTTAAGGTTTCTCATTTTATTGTTACGGCTTCTCAAAATGATATTTTAATATCATATTGTTTCTTGAAATTACTGGTTTCAAATGACCTATTCGCTGCATGCTCACCTGCTCAGAGCAACTACACCGTGTATGTCTGTCATACCTACAGTGTTCTGCATTGTTTTGCATTCATAACATATTTTGAACAGCTTTCAACTCGTCTTACTGCTTTGTGTAATTAATGTTCAGTTTTACTCTTTCTGAGAGACATGTTAGGATCTTAACGAGAACACATACCATAACACATAACAAAAAAACTTTGTTTGAATATTATTTACAATAATATTTAGAAGATTATTTCCTCTCCCTATTTTGCATATCATTTACACCTTGAAGTAATTCTTTGCAAATCACCCACTAACTACACAAACACACACACACACACACACACACACATGCAAATAAAAAAGTATTTTTTACATTTTTACTAATGGGATTTAAATATAAAGTTTTAAAAATAATATTTTTCATCTCTGTGTAGCTGTCTGAGTGTATTTACGACTCGTGTGGATGCTCACAGTGAACAGAGTCTGAAAGATCTACAGGAGGTGCTCAAAAACATGACTCCTTTGTTTAACGTAAGCCATATTTACACTTAAGCTACATATTATACATCTCATATAGGGAGTTTTATGGCTACTCCTTGCTTTGCTCTTTTTCTAAATATTTACTTGCTGAACAATAGCCAGGTATGTAACGGTCACAAAACCATTTTGTTTTTAGGTATCGAAAGCGTCCTTGTATTCACCTTTGCCAAATGTAAATGTAAGTTCATTTCGTTTAGATGATACAATAAATCAACCAAATGTTTCAAAGAGCAATAACAATATCTAGTATTACTTCCACATGATTAAGCATATGTGCTGTGGAGGATAGAAACACTGTTAGCAGTTACATGCTGTTCATGGAGTTTCATCCTGTCTATAGGAATGCGCTAAAAAGTTAATGCACTGCTACCTGCTGGAGTTGAACGTTATACTACATGAGGAAAACGGTGAAGAGGATGACTTATCTACAATTCACAACCTTATAAAGTACTACTCCCCCAACGTAAGTCCGCTGTAATGCTTTTTGGCCTAATAATTTTTTAAACTTGGTGCGGTTCATATTTTTTTCCCCACATCCACGATGCTTATTGTTCAACTGTTTAAATGCAAAAAGAACATGTGGGAAAATATGGATGCCAAATTTAAGCTAGCTAAGGATGTAGGAGGATTACATAAATCTCTGAAATTCTTTATTAGGAACACCTGTACATCTGGACATACAGTCAGGTCCAGAAGTATTTGGACAATGACAGAGTTTTTGTGATTTTGCCTTTATACACCACCACAATGGA
>CM075005.1:5475153-5516412 GCA_037576675.1 Pangasius sanitwongsei | reverse complement strand
TACAACATCAACAGAAGTCAAGAATACTCTGGAGAAGGTAGGCGTATCATTGTCAAAATCTACAATCAAGAGACGCCGTCATGAATGTAAATCACAGGATCACCGAAACTGGACACCAGGACATCTGACAGCAACAGCCATACCATGGTCAAAGTGACTTATGTCACAGTCTTTCCTCCATACTGATGTTTGATGTGAACATTAACTGAAGCTCTTTACCTGTATCTGCATTATTGTGCTGCTACCACATTATTGACTGATTGGATAATAGGTGTACAGGTATTCCTCATAAAGTGGTCGCTGAGATATACACAGTATATAAAAGCATAGGAGCAGTGGAACAAATTTTTCCTCAATTGTTCCTCAACGAAACTTTAAAAAAAATCTTCCTTAATTTTCAACACAACCCAAACCATGAAAATTTGCGTTGATTTCTCATCATAATCTAACCACACTGCGGCTGTATTAGTAAAACTACTACTCTTGATTCAGTGCTCTTTTACTGTTTTTTTTAACCAACATGCAATTTGCTTTCAAATTTTCTAGAATTGCAGCATGTGTTCAGCATGTGAAGCTCATCCACTTGCCAACTCCACAACCTTCTATAAAAGGATGCAGGAATTTGTACAGAAACTGTTTTCAAAACTGGACTCTTCTGAATTTAAAGACTGTGATTAGCACACTAAATATACACCACAGCCATGATGTAAGTAAGCTGTCTTTTTTTTTTTGCATGTAGTCAAACAGACTGAAACTGTATTAATGCCACTATCATTAATGGTATGTTAATATTTATTATTAACACAGAGACCTGCACATGCTCAGGTCAAATGTGCTAATTTGATCTATTTTCTTTGTTTTACAAATGATTTTATATCTATTTTTGTACAACTTTCTTTTCTATCATTCAGTTTGATGTGACACATATAAATAGCTGTGATAAAATGTTTGTATTTCTAAACATATACTAAGTTATGTGAGGAGATAAGAAAACTGTTCCCATAGCAAATTCCTTTCAGCAGTGTTTATGCCAGCCAAGCTAGGCGTAATGTGTGTTTAAGAAAAACTGTCTTGTCTATAAAATTGATGATGTAAGAACGTTAAAAGCTGTGGATGCCAAGTTTAGTGCACTAATTAATCCTATTTGCTATAAAGTGGGGTGACGGCTTGAAAAAGCTCTAAATATTAGAGGTGGATTAGCCTTAAGTCAGACTACTGGATTGGGATGGGGTGGCCAGGATTTCTAGCTATTTGTCTATTTGAACATATCCTTTGCTAATGTATTTCTCAGAAAAATGTCATCTGAGTCTTCCTGGGCAGTTTTATAGGGAAACCAATATTACTTTAATCTCATATTGCTTTAATATCTTATTATATTGCCATTGCCACTGCACTCGCTGCTGGGATGAAAATCAACACCTTCATGTCTGAAAAGAATGGCATGCTCCCTTCAGGTGAGAAGAGACCTTGGAATCCTTGGAATATTGACGATTGAAGGAAAAAGACAGCGAGATTGACGAGCGAGATCAGGTCAGCAGCAGTGTTACAGTCGCCCTACCGGTCTGTGGTGGTGAAACAGGCCCTCATGAGTTTTCAGACAAAGCTCTCTTTTTACTGGTCAGTCTACTTCCCCGTCCTAACACATAGTCACGAGTTGTAGGCGACTGAAAGAATACAGTTGGTGGAAATGAGGTTCCTCCAACAGGGTTGCTGGATTTACTCTCCCTGATAGGGTGAGGAGCACTGCAATTTGGGAGAACCTTAGATTAGAGCCGAATTGAGAGGAGCCAGTTGGGGTGGTTTGGGCACATTACCGTGTTCAGCTGCATCAGGCTTGTTGACCCAGGACCTGCTGTAGAGATCATATTGAAAAGTTGGCCTGGGGGCATCCACTGAGAGGAGCTGGAATCTGGGGCCAGGGACAGGAAAGTCTGGACTGACCTTCTCCACCTGTTGCTACCATGATTTGAGTTTGTGTCCAGACATACACCTGACCTTAACATCAAATAAGAAGAAATGATTGACTAAAAGAAAAGCTTAAAAGTAATTATTGATGACAATGTTACTGAGTGTAATCTGCAGCAGAATATGCTATACAAAAAGAGAAATAGTCGTTACTATTTCTTGGGTGTCCTTAAAATCTAGATGTGTCTAGAAACATTATAGGATTTGAAATGTTTTCTCTGCTTTTCCAGGGAGTTCATTATGATAGCTACTTTTAACTGTTTTCATTTGAACAAATTTTAACTTATAAGCATCTCCAAACAATTCCAAAACAGGACTGGGTGACTGGGTTTGAAATTGTAACACACATGTTCTACTGGCGTTAAAGTTCAGGTCAGGGAGCCCAGATAACAGCTGTTCATGGTAATGCTGACCTGGGCTAAGAATGAAGAGCTTAATAAAGGTGATTTGATAGGCACTGTTCCAGCCTAACCTCTCTAGGTTAGAGTCTAGCAACCTTTGATTGATTGGCAGGCTGGTTGCAATTCCTCACTGTACATGCTGGATTGCTGCTTCAAAAGAACACAATCCAAATTAACGTTTACTCATTTACTTAACCCAACTCATGTTGTTGTCATTATTTCCATTCGTGATGGCAAACTAACCAAAAAGTAGAGGCATATAATAAACAATTTGTGTACAGTACTGGGGTTTTGTATATTGTCTACGAATTCATGTGATTTTTTTTTTTAATATATATATTTATTATATTGCATACATCATATCATTGTACCCAACATGTGTGCACTTTGTTCTATATCCTTACAGAACTAAACGTTCGGTCTTTACTCCATTTGGAGTCTAATAAATCTAATAAACCAGTTATTAACACACTGACATCATACTGAGTCATCTCTACACTAATGTGTCACTTGTTTTATATTTTTCGACTCTTGTCACTAATACAGTTACTGGAATTAATCCAATAAAGGGCAGCTCTGTTGTCCCACTATGACCTTTACAAGGAATCTATAATTAATGAATCAGTAATTTTACCACAGCACTACTGCACACAACACTACTGCTCTCTTCAATCTGATCGGTCTGAAGGTGTTGATTAATTTTCTATAACAGCAGGTCTGATAATAGTTCTGGCTGCAAGGCAAATCACAGGTTTATATTAATGCACACATTTTAATCCATTATCTTTTCTATAGTAACAACTAATTTACAGGGACTTGTATGGCAACAAGTCAACATCATCTAAGTCATTATTTGGCATTTTCGGCACACTGTAGGATATGATATTATTGGAAAATAATCAAATTCAACAGTGGCTTTCTTTCCCCAACTGTTTTCTTCTATTCTTTTCTTTTTCCTTTTTAAATCTTTCCTGTTGATAAACACACATTATGACAAAACAAGTCTGGATTGTTTTCATTGTTTTGCCATAGCTCAAAAGAACTGCATGGTATGTTTTTATAACCATTAAAGGCAGAAAAAAGGATGAGCTTAGGTTTCAGGTTTCGTGTAAAGCTTTAGATAAAGACGATATGACTGCTATTTGATCTGTGTTTGCGCATTTTACTAGAGACGCACAGAGATTGAGAGGCTTTTCACGCCTGCTTTACATTACCCGACATCAGAACACAGTATTGGATTTCACATTTCCTTTTGGAAAGATAAAACTTCACATTGTCTGTCACACACGATAAGTGCATGTCCTGCATTGACTTGACCTTCCTGTGTGAGACAATCTGAAAGTTCATAGGCTTTCTGCCATCTTAATATGAACTCACTGAGCTCTCTGTTCATTAGTTTATGCTAGTCTCAAGCTTATAAGACATTTCCACAGTGGGTCTTTTAATTGATATTCATTTACAACATATTGTACATACAGTTCATAAGTGCTACATGCATATAACTTTAAACTGTAAATGTAAACATTTACAGTAGGCCCTTATTAACATTAAATGCCCTGGGAAGAGTTAATTTTGTCTGAAGGTATGAAAGAGCATTTCGTTAACTGTATCCAATTTATGGCAGATGGTTCATATTATGAAAAAATGAAAAAGCAACCAAAACAATAGCATATTTAGAAAGACCACATGGGTTTGTGAAGAAATACAATCAGACAGAGAAGCAATCTGTGAAAAGAAAAATAGCCAGGACAGACAAGGTACTTTCACAATTTTTTTTCCTCAACAGTCAGAGGACATTTTATATGTAAACCTATGGGAAATGCTTCCACCAGCATTTTGGTCACGTCCAAAGTTGATGAAAGTTCAGTGTTTCCCTTCCTGACCACAGATTTCACGGTGGGGCAGTGCAAGTGGGGAAAACCAAAAAAGGAGGACAAACTGGTGGTCAAAGTCTTGCCAAAGCACACTTACTTCTTGACATCTAACCAAAAAAACAATCTTCACTTCACTTAGATCATTTGTGTAGATTTGTGATTACAATTATGGGATGGAGAAGGATTCCATGCATCCAGTTCTCTGGACACACTTTCTGATCACGTCACTCACTTGTATTGCACACTGTAGAACAAAGAAAAATGCAAATTGACGGTTTGGTCACACTATGGCTCGGACACTTCATATAAATACATGTACTACAGACCAAAAGCAAAGCAAGCAAATTCACAAGCAAGTTCAAGAATCACACACATGCTGAGAGCATTTTGTCCAGCTCTCTTGTTCTTTGTTAACAGAAAAATGTTTTTCAAAACAAAACAACCTTTGGTATTTAGTGTATGTAACAGACCAATCTGTTAACAAAAATAATTGAATAATGAATAATAATGAAAAAAAAAACACACAAATATCTTAACAACTACACAAAGCAATGCTTAAAACAAACTTAAAACAAACAAAATTATCTTAATGACTTAACACTCTTATAACAATTGTAATACTGCACTCAATGCAGTGAACAGTTGAAAAAAAAAATATGTACATGCATTTTTCTTCCTTTTAGATCCTTACATCTGGGCCAAACATTATTTTCCACGAAGATGAACAGGGAGACTAAGTGAAGTCGAGTCCAGTGTGTATATGTCTCGTCTCATGAGTCCACCTTCCCATACGTCCCCTCTGGCGGGCGGTAGTACTTGGGGAAGGCCATCAGCTGCAGCATGTTAAAAGCATACTTCCTGCATTTTATATTCTTTTGCACGTTCTCAATCCGGCAGCCTTCTCTGATTACAGGGAGATGGAGAGAGGGAGAGATGATAATGGAGTTATGAGAGGATGAGAGTGATGCTGATGATGCCCATCTGCATTAACACATTACTGAGCTGTACATATAATTGCATCTCAAGTTTCTCTTCAGGGTTTATACTTCAGATTATTTGACTCTAGCTAGACATTTTTTTTTTTTTTTTTTTTTACATAAAATATGTCATCAGCAGGCTGGTTTGAGCAATTATTTCCTAACTATACCACAATGCTATGAATTCATGAATCTGACTGGTCAGAAGGTGTTCATTAATTTAATTTTCTGACTGTAGTGCTGGCTGTAATTCAAATCACAGGTTTATATTAATGCACTCGTTCTAATATGTTATCATTTCTCTAGCAACAACTCATTCACAGGTACATATAAGGAGGACGATCTACATAATCTTAGTATAATAATAAAAGGATAAAAGTGTGTTATTATTTAACAAAGAAAAACTTAAGACTGTTGATATGGTGAAGTGTCCTGTGAGGAGATGTTTGTTTATTATAGTAACCTTTCTGCCATGGGAAAGTCTTCAGGACATAAGAGTTTCGGTTTCTCAGTAACATCCCAAACTGCGCTATAAATTACTATAGTATAGGTGATAACAGGAACTTGTCTTGCAGATGTTCAGCAACATTAAATGTAACTCTAAATGGTGACATGATGCGTCATTTAACATTATGTCATTCATGCATCTTCAGTAACCACTTTATCTTGGTCAGGGTCATGGTCAATCCCTGGTCATTCATTATTAGTAAATAAAAAAAAATTGTAGTTGTTGGCAAATTGCTGTAGCATAAGAGGAATAAAACACTTTGGGATGGGCTGTTATTGGAAATTAATCAACTTTGGGTTGATAACAGGGTTGTACACCACCACAGCATGGATTAGTTTCCTATAACAGCAGGCCCCATCGTTTTATTCCTCAAATATTACACTATATGTACACTACTGTATATTATTATTTTATTGAGAGATTTGTAGAGACTGTCACTGGCAGCCAGATTGCAGATAAATATTAATAAGACTAAACAGCTAACACATCTGAAGATTGTAATCTGTTCTTTGAGGTCATGAGGGTTTAACTGTCTAAGAGGCGGCTGCATTGCTTGTCTCAATATCCTCCCTTGGCAGGATACTCCTAGTGTAGGAGCTGGATCATGTCTGATCTGTTATTTAGAGCTGAATAATAATAACAAAAATATTTACAAGTTTGAATGAGAGTTCAGCATTTAATTGTATGAACACAACATCCTGAACAAACACTTGAAGGTGAATTCCTATTAAACAAAACTAGATTAATGATCTAAATATCGAAAGGACAACTGGCATGAAGTTTTCAAGCCAGAACATGAATGATGCAGTATGAGGCCAGGGCAATGGGTTCGTCCTGCAGCTTTTGGCAGTGGGAGTCGATGATAATGGCCTCATGAGAAATAAGACCAAATAAGACAAAACTGACCTCAGTGCTGTAATGTGTGTCGCTGCACTGAACTAATTAACTGTATCAGCCTGGGTTGGAAATTCTGTCACCTTATTACATAAGACATAATGACTAGCTCGTCGAACTGCTGTGAAGTAGGAAACAAAACAAGCAAACCCCAGAGATAGCTGTTAAAGAGGATTACAGCAGAGGGAAATGATAAGTGAGTAAACGAGCATACCCCAGAGACACAGCAGAAGAGAGAAGGTGCTTTTCACACCCAGAGCGAGCAGAGAACAAAGTTAGACAGCACGAGGGTCATTATGGTATAATCAGCAGTTTATTGATATTTTGCAAGCAGGAAAACAAGACTTAAAATGAGCCACACTACCAGCAGGTGAGAGCTAACGAGCAGAAGAGCGATTGGGTAGAATTGGCGTGGCGCCGGCTTGTGATTGGCTACAGAGCCTGCCTCAGGGTCGTCCCATTGGGCACCTTCGCCCTGGGCCAGCCGACTGCTGAACAAGCCGAGAACAAAGAGACAGAGAGAGACAGAGAGAGAGAGAGAGAGAGAGAGAGAGAGAAACACACAGATACGTGTAAGAGAGGGTTAGTAAAATTAAAAATTAGCCCGACGACACAGACGCACACACACATCTCACACATGCTGATATGTGGCTGATGACGTGAACTATGCATTAGGGAATAAATATGTATGATTTTTGGTGAAATGAAAAATGCAGTAAAGTCATACAGCACCAAATTGCTGCAGAGTTTTATTCACTCTCAGTCATATAATGGAAACAATTCTGCATTTTAGTTTCATTTTCAGCAAGAAAGACTGTACAACAAAGATATTTTGTTTAGTCCTTAGCAGATGGAAAAGAAAAGCTTCTGGGCTTCCTTTACATACAGAAATGTCAACAGTAACTGGATTTTTCACAATAGCGCTGAATGTGTTGCTCATTTGCAACTTCTCTCCTACACACACACACACACACAGTGACAATGTGTGTTCATTCAAGCTTTCAATACTCTGCTGCCAGGAGCCTTCTGACGTTGTACAGAAAAATTTTTAAACTTCTAGTTTAGCAAACAGCTCTACAGTCATTTCATCTTCATTAACTGCTTTATCATTAACACTTCACCTTGGGGACAGTTTAGTGAAGCCAATCCGCCTGCTGGCATGTTTTTGGAAGCTGAGAGGAAATCTCATAGGAAACACACAGATACTGGGAGAACATGTGAACCCATGTGACCTCCCAACTCCCCCCCCCCCCCCCCAATTCTTTTTTTAAAATTCCAGTTACACTTTTTGTTCTCCTGCCCTGTATGTATCATAAAAATAATAAATAAATCATAAATTTAAAAAAGGTAGTAGTATCTAATGTCACTCATTATTTTTCTGAAGAGCTAAACTTCTTTTTTCTTTTTGAAATCGCTGCTTTGACGAAACACTGGCGCTCATTTCCAAGGGAAGACATATGCCTTCATCTCTCTGTGTGCAGCAGTGTTATAACTAAAGCCCCACTATGTTTTTTAAATAGAGATAGGAAAACAACAGATGCTGCGTTAGCTGTTCCAAGTGACTACAATCCATCAACATGTCTATTTGAAGGATCAAATGTAGGTTAAAACAAGTCCATAGAGCAAGAGTCATCAGTTGGTGGACTTGGATTTGGATGCAGATCCAGCAAAGTATTTCAGTCGACCGAATCACGCACTTGAGCAAATATTGTATCAAAGCCAATAAATGTAGGGAAAAAAGTGTCCATAGGACCCAGGACCCAGATTGACTTCTGTAGCAGATCCTCTGTAACCAATCGCATGCATTTATATAAATTATTTAACTGAATTCAGCTCATTGGACCAGACACTAGCTACAGACGTTAGTTCAGAAAGGAGAGAGTTTTCATAGACGTTTATTCGGTCCCGTTAAACTCAAAACAGATTGGTCTCATCTGTTCAGAGTCTGTGGCATTAATAAAAAGCGGTAATGTGAAGTGCAAAAAAAAATATAATGGCTAATCACTAATGGTTAAGTGTTAAAGGTAACAGTCATGTCATTCATCATTATTCATCAAAACAAATAATTTTACCTAAAGCTCACATTACAGATATGGCCTTTAATTACACACAGAAAAGGCAACCACGCATATTCTCATAGCCTTCACTTGATGTGAATCTGTGATTCGGTGACACTGTTGCACAGTGTGCTGACATTTCAGCTAAAAATCTTAGTTTACATCTTAAACCCATTTAAAGTCAATAGAATCAGGAAACTCGTCTCCACCTAGATGTTAACATGTCTGCCTTAGCCCAATGAGGAACCCAAATGGTCATATCTACGATCTTAAGTGGTTAGTCTTTAACCAAGGCCAAAATCAAGGTCCTAGATCATCTATTTCCTGTGTAACTGTAATCTTTTGGTTAAATAAGGAACACACTCCAGACAGTGCAGTTATATGAAGAAAATGCATGATTGGGGGAAGTGATGCGACACAACCCACAATTGGAATGCTGTTTCCCCCTTGGAAGCGTTTAACAGCGTGGTCTGAAGTGTGTTATTCTGCATATACTGCAGCGATTTGCCAGCGATTACAATGTTTAATTTAGTGATGAATGACACATTTTAATGGTGTATGGTTTTAAAGTTGTGGAACGTCTGAGAGACAAGTTAGTTCCTGTTCTCATCTACTTTATAGCTGCGATAAACAGTCGTACCCTCAGCAGCCTCTTTCTCTCTCTCCCTCTCACACACAGACGACACACAAAAAGCGCAGCCCGTCATTTTACTGAGAAAACATTAAGCGCAACCATGACTGAGAGTACTTACACCCGAGACTCCTTCCATAAATGTTAAATAAATATCTCCTAACAAAAACCTTCACCACATCAATGATTTTAAGAATTACTTTGTTAAACAACATATTTTTAAAAAAAATCTGGTTATTATTAGTTATTATTATTATTAGTCTTAAATTATGTGAAGCATCAGCCATAAGTCCCTGTGTACGTGCATGAGCTGTTACTATAAAAACAATAATGTATTAGAATGAGCGCATTAATATAAACCTATCTTTCATGTTACAGCTGGAACTACCTGTGTTGTTATACAAAAATACAAAAAAATAATGCACACCTTCTGACCAGTCAGCTTTGAGCATTCCAGCTGCGCTGTGCTAGAAAGTGTAATGATCATAGAGGTCATAGAAACTCATTCCCTAAACCACACAGCTGGTAAAGCAACAAAAATAATACCAAACAGAATCCGACTGATCTAAATGCCAATTACGTAAACAGTATAAACAGGTTCTTCTAGCCTGCTATACTTTTATCTCTGAAACAACAACCTGTAATTGTGCCACTGTGCCGCCTCTAAACATGATCACCACCAGAACTAGTATTTCTTCTAATAGGTAGCATAAAAATTAGATAATGGTTATTATTTACAATTTATGTCTTTATAAAATTGCATTCCAGACAGAAACCTAAAGCCACACATCTGGCAAAGTGTTGAAAGAAGCTCTGTGTGCTAAAAGTACTCCAGCCAGAACATTGAGCAATGTTACTCACTACTCAACTCATGTCCTGCCATCTGCTGCATAACAGAACAATTCGATTCATTGCGTAAGTGAAGTCACATGGATAAATGTCCACAACCCACTGAAGGAGGAATATGATGTCTAATTCTGAAATTCTGCTACAGGCACCAGTGTTAAGGCTGTCCTCACTTTTTCCAAGAAAACCAGTGAATCTTTTTTTTTTTTTTTTTAAACTGACTCACATTTCACTTTATTTCAAAACTTTTAGCTTCTTAGTTTATATAGTAAAGCTGAAAAAAAAAAATACAATTTTATTAGGATTAGAAATGTAAGCCACATTTAATTCATGGCAAATACCAGGACAATTGTAGTCACAATATTTAATTTTGCTTATAGAGTAGGATCTAAAAGTCTGAGAACATGAGAGTGTCTGTTTTGCATTGTAAACAGTGAAAAGTAGAATCTTAGAAATATTTGCCTGAATTTCAGAATTTCTTTTGCTTTAATGAAATTTAATGCACACTTAACGCACAGTTAAGTTAAGCACACTTAACACACAGCTTGGACCCCACTCTATATTTTTTTAACAATAATCTTCATCCCCACACACAGCCACGCCATTCATCATGTCTTATTTAAATAGCGAGAGTCACCTGATCAGCACCTACTGTATATAACCAACCATGTTCAACCATGAATCTATTACATAAGCATGCGGGCCTTCTACAATATGTGCTGCCTTATATTTACTTCACCTTCATTTGGCCTGTTCTGGAGTACGCTTCTCTTTTTCATGTGTTGCGCTACTCAAATGCCTTGGGAAAGAACTGGAATCTACTCAAAGAACTATTCATACAACATTTATTCATAGCAAATACACACTATCCTACAGACTTTAGAGAGGAAGCTACCAAAAGGTAATTATACAGGAAAACATCCTTTTAATGTGTTTTCACTTGCTCAAGAGTAACACCAAAAGATGTCCTTTCTGTCAAGAGGTTTTTAAATTAGAGCAATGAATTTCACTGTTATTTTACAGTTTTATTGAATTTATTCTTACAGATGTTCATACATCTGAATTGTATATAATGCACTGTACTGTCCAATATTTATTTAACTCTTTCATGCATAAATTATTTAAAAACATATCCTGAAAATCATCCTTTAGATGATTATATATTACACAAAATTGCATGTCATATGACCTTTAACTTTAGCAATTAATAATAAATATGAGTAAATATCAGGTCCACAACCAAAAAAAAAACGATTTTCCTGAGAAGATGCCCAGAAAACACGAAGGCTTATAGTGAGAACTATGGTATAGGTTCATCACCTCAAAGCATGTTGTTATTCCTATGAACTAAATGACTGGGCTCAGCAATCAGATCACATGTCCCTCTGAAAAGCAGAAATATCAAGGCTGTAGATGTAGCACACGAGACTCTTCTGTCTATAGTGTCAATTTTGTGGGTTTACACAGAAACAAAAGTGTTGAAAATGACAATTTCAAAATACTTCAGCACAGGAAACCAAAATAAAGGGAACTGCCTTTCCTGAAAAGATGCACCGAAAATGAGAAGTGAAAGCTTTGTAAGAAGTGACAGATGAGTGAAGAAAGAAAAACCTGTTGTACACTAATAACTTGATGAACTATATATAACTACAAAGTGTTGCTTACATTAATGCTTAGGGTTTTTTTTTTTCTGAATCAGTGTCACTTTTTCTTCCAAACATAGAGTTAAAACAGATCCCACTGATCCCAGGCTTTGTATGTTCTTATCCAAGCCACAGACTTAGTACAAAGTAATTGAGGACAATCAGCCTGATAAGAACCTGAGCTAACATCTGCACTCATTTTTCACATCGAAAATACAGGCATATGACTCCAGCATGATCAAACACCATTCACTGATGTTAAATCTGGAGATAAAGCCAAACATCTAGCAAAGAGCAGAAGGTCAAATGTAGTTGGTTTTTTTTTTTTTTTCTGTTTTGGAAGGTTTCCTATTACATCTTAATGTTAACCCCAACATCCCAGGAGAAACAGATACTGCCACTAAAGGAGGTCAGAGGCGTCTCACAGAATCAGACTTGCTTGATATTCAAACTCACTGCTCAAAAATGATGCTTTTCGGACATAAACTGCCATAATTAAAGTAACCTGGACAGTTTAAAAACTAATCTGTATTGTATAATAAATTGTTTAACCAGCCAGGCTACATTTCTCCTGTCAGTCAGAAAACATTTTAAAATGCCTACTCTTCTGAATAAGTCCTTCTGATTGGCTGTAGTGCAATGGCTAAGCTGGATTACTGGCAGAGTTAGCGCACGCTGTGCTTAGGAAGCGCTCCTTCGCTGTTTACTCATTTGATCGTTTTCAGCTCGCTGTACCTTTTGTGAGACACTTTAAATCAGCTGTGCCTTAAATGCAACACTTTTTCTTTTCCGATGCCGATACTGAAAGCTTGAGTATCAGCTAATGTTCTTCTGTTATTTTTATCTATAAAAACTACCAAGATATTTTTCTTTTTCACACAAAAATCACTTACACTGAAATAGAATAAATAGAATAAAATATAAAGCATAAATATAATAAAGTCCATACTAACAAATGAAAAAAAAAAAACAACCTCTTTATATGTAAATAGTTTCAGGTCCAAAGTGTAACTGATTTATTTTTTTTTCAAATCCTGTTCCAATCCTTTCCATTTGTTACAGGATCAGATCTCTGTTTCTATCTCTATCTATTATATCTAATATCTATCTCTATTTATTGACATACGCACATGAGTACAAAGAGAATCAGCCTTACCAAAGCTTTTGTAAATCTGGTGGGAATTTTAGTTTAATTTGGCCTATGAAAATATTTAAAATATTTGTCAAAAATGATTGACAAATTAGTCTATTTCATTTTCAAACAGAACTAATACATAGCGTTCTCTGTATTGCTTAGTGTAAGTATTGGGAAAATTCTGAATTAAATTGAAAATGAGAATTAAGCATTGTGGTAATAAACTTGACCTCAATACAAGTCTAAATAATCGGATTAAGCCATTTAAGAAGATTTAAACTTTTAAAAACAATGGAGTGCCAGGATATTTCATTTAAGTTAAACAAAAGGCTTATAATTAAGGGAAGTGTGCTTTAGTCCAAGAGTTTATAGACCTCTATAAAGTGCATGCAGAGTTATGCCACTGTGTAGCAGGTGCCAGAAGGTGAGAAATGTTGATGATGAAGCAGGATAAAAGTGAATCAAAGCGCTATGTGAATAAATTACCTGCGCATGCAGTCCAATGCCCGGACGAAATAGTCCTTATGGAGCTGGTGCTCGTCCCTCAGCAGGGCACACTGCTCCAGTGTCACGGACATAGACGTCCTGTCTTTGGCACTTTTACAGCTGGTGAAGCGGATGCCATTAAGCCGCCGACAGATCTGACAGGACAGAACATGTGTTTAATTTATAACAGTAAAATCACAGTAACATTAACTACTGCTTGTTAATTTGTATGGACAGTCCTGAATCACACCACTGCTGCAAGAATGTTACCCTACCAGTGTTTGTTCCCGGAAGAATTCAAGCAAATATTTTCCTACTGATGATAACACTCTAAATAAACTGTATCACTGCAGGGAAATCATACACTTTCTGGGTAAAAGCCAGCTCATGCCCCATATCTTATGCCCACATCGTACTCATAGCGGAAAGCTGATCTGCATGAAAGAACAAAGTACAAAATAAAACTCAGGACTGGCACATTTTCCTGGCTAGGATCCAAATTCCTTTTGTACTTGAGGAGCAATGTTTTAAAAAGGCAGTTGATGGTGACCAAAACAACCTGGTCATTAAAAAATTTAAAGCATGTTCCCATAGTCCTACGGTCTCATAGGCAGGGTCTTATTTGTAAAACATCACAATAATTTCAGGAGAACTTACTTTTGACCAGTATACAGAAACATCTTGCACTGAGCCAAAGGCTAATCATGCAGGCAAATCTTCATACCGCTAGACAACCTTCTGATAAAAGGTAATTATGCAACTGTAACACTTGTCCAGCCTGAAGTGTGTGTGTGTGTGTGTGTGTGTGAGTACATCAGGGCGTGTGTATTTGGCAAAGGAAGCTGAATTGTGCATCATCACCACAAAATGTAGGACACAATCTGGTGTCTGACATTTGCTTAGTGCTAATCTAGTCTGTGATGCGACTTTCTTACAGTGATGTTATGCTAATATAGCTGTGAATTTCAATGTGAGGTTCTTATTACAGAAGAGGTCATTGTGGAATAGAAAAAATCTGGGCATTGTTAATGATACTGCCACTGTTATTCGTACTACATATCCATTTGCTAATTTATTGGTAATGCTGTCAGTTTTTATATATACAGTGTTTATGCATTTTTCTAAGAAAGTCCAACTGAATTCGTTGACGATACAATCAGTATCCATTTATTATTCCATATAACGGAGCATTCTTTCTTCAGTAGCCAATTACAGAAAAAATAAAACACTATTATTATTGGCTCAGGGACAATTTAAAAATAAAATAATATGATCTATAAAACGTTGCCAGATCGATCAAATATGTATAACAAACTACTTATTAGCTTTTATTAGTTTGTATCTGGCTGTGTTGTGGCACACCAGCAATGGACAAGGTACATGGTTCTAGAAGAGAAAAAGAACTGTGAGCATAGAGTTTGAAGGCTCATGTCTAAAGATGTGTGTGTGTGTGTGTGTGTGTGTGTGTGTGTGCGCGAGTGTGCGTGTCTATGGTGGTTTGCTAAATTGCCCATATTACCCCCTTACAAGCAAAGGTTTTTTTGTACCCTGTTTTTTCCACCACTCAACTGAAATGGACTGTGGTCGAGTGTAAACGGCAGTCCTTAAACGCAATAGCGATCTCATTTAGTCCATTAGGCACTTGGATGTAAACACTTAACTCCATGGTATCTTTGAAATTTTATCTTTGTAATTATTTATCTTCTAATGACTGCCATTTACACTCTGCATTTTCCATATATACTCTAATAGCGTTAGCATTGCTACAAACATAACATTTAAATGTCGAGTATGGAAGAATAACACCTGATTCGCACAATCGCACATATTTCAATATTATTTACTTGATAACTGTATCCAGTTGTGTGTTTAGTGACAATTATATAAACGTAATCACGTTATAATTCACTGTAGATCCCGTGCAGGTCCCCCAGCTAATGGCGGCCATATTTGTTGTTGGTATTTGCTGTTTCTCAGCCGCACTCCCATCGTGCCTTGCAAGGTAGCGTTAGCATTTAGCTTGCAACTTTTCCCAGAGAGAGAGAGAGAGAGAGAGAGAAAGTGCACTCTTTTTTTTTTTTTAGGTTCCTTGCCTTTCTGGGCCACAGTAGAGAAATGTAACCATGCCTTCAATCATTTTTCTCCCTTCTGGAGTTGAGTGTGTGTTTGTGTGTGTGCCTGATTAAATCCTACACTAATATATTTGGGGTGAACTTATTCTCATGTGCTGTCCCAATTCTCAGTATTCAGATAATATTAATATATTTTCTGTTATAACCTGTTATAATAACCTCCACTCTTCTGGGAAGGCTTTCCACTAGATTTCGTTGTGTGGCTGGAACATGTTTGGTCTAGGCCCCTTAGTTGCAGTGAATGGAAACTGTAATGCTACAGCATGCAATGTTTGGGGAAGGCTCAGATATGGGTGTGATAGTCAGGTGTCCACAAGCTTTTGGCCTATAGTGTATTTTAGCAGAATGAACCGAGTACTTGAAAGAAATACTGCATCAGAGCCAATAACCATTAAAAAGAAATTCAGTGACTCAGTGACTCCAGTTCTCTAAACATGAACCAGTTTCCAAAGCAGATCCTTCAGCAGATGAGATGGATTTAATTAAATTATTTACCAGAAAGCAGCTCAATGGACCAGAGCCTAGCTACTGGGCTAGAAATGTTAGCTCAGAAAGGGGATTTTTGTCAGATAGCATTCATTTTCATTTTATTTACCCTCTATTTTTCCATTGCACATGTCTAGTCCATCTAAGACAGTCCATCACATGCCTGCCACTCAACAGGCAGAGCTTTCTACTGATCACTACTTGGTGGCAAGTAGGATTCATCACATAGGCTATAGGCTGATTTACCTGGTAAACCTAGGAGAGCTTTCTGGGTTGCTTGGAAGCATCTGACAGAAACTTCAGTAAGAGATGATGGTGGGAGTTCTACTATGTACTGAGGTAGGCTGGAGACATTGAGTCTGAATGTACCATGTTTAAGTCCTCAATCATAGAAGCAGCTGCAAGCTGTGTCTTGTAGGCTGTTAGTGTCTGTCATGGTGGTAACCCTAGGACATGCTGGAGGACACCAGTGGTAAGAAAAGCAGTCAAGTTGAAGAAGGAGGCCTTCTGAGTAATGCTCATGGACGGATCTCTGGATTCAAGTGAGGTATAGGAAAAGCTACAGTAAAACGAGTTGCAGTAGTAAAAGGGCATAGGGGAACTTTGGAGACACCAGAGAAAAAGACATTCAGATGGCCCCAAAGATGTTCTGGCAAACCATATGATGCCTCAGGAGATGGAAGAGGGAACATGCACAAACTCTGAGTAACTGAGTAAGTGTGGGGAAGTGTTAACCTCTACTGGGGATATTGTTGAACAATGGATGGAGCACTCTGAGGAATACCTTAACTTAGTAGACATGCTCATCCTTTGGGAGGCAGGGCCAGAAATCTCTGGCATATTACAGTCTTTCTCTGTGGCTGAGGTTACTATGGCAGTTAGAAACATCCATGGTGGCAAGGCTGCAGGGGTGGATGAGATTCAGCCAAAGATGGGGGTGGGGGGCATGGCACTATCTGAATTGGACCTCTGACACACCTAAACTTTTCGCTGCTGAATGTAAAGGAGTTCGGATGAAAATCAACACCTCCAAGTCTGGGGCCATTGTTCTTTCCTGGAAAGGAGTAGGATGCTCCCTTTAGGTGACAGAAGAGACCTTGCCCCTGGTAGAGGAGCATCATCTTTGATTTTATTCATGAGTAATGGAAGTGGAAAGTGTGAGACTGGATTTAGTCAGCAGTAGTGTCACAGCAACTAGTCTGTGGTGCTGAAGCAGGAGCTCAGTTTGCAGCAGAAGCTCTCTGTTTACCAGTCAATCTATGTCCTTATCCTCACCTGTGCTCACAAGCTGTGGGCAGTGACTGAAAGAATAAGGTCACTAGTGCAGATGGCAGAAAGGAGGTTCCTCCGCAGGGTTGCTGGGATTACCCTCTATGATAGAGTGCAGAGCTCAGCAATCCGGGGGGCCTTGGCGTAGAGCCACTGAAGCCATTTCAGGTGGTTCGGGCACCTTCCAAGGCCCCCTGATTGGCTCCTGGTAGAGCTGTATCAGCTGTACAGATTCACCTGACTAGAAAAAAAACATTGTGTTGAGACCTGCTGGAGAGATTATATCTCACAGTTGGCCTGGGAACGTCTGGGGATGTCCACGGGGCACTGGAATCTGTGGCCAAGGACAGAGAAGTCTGGGCTGACCTCTTCTGCCTCCTGCCACCGCAACCCCCACAAGGAAAAGCAGAAGGAAAATGACTGAATGAGTAAATTAGCCTCTCTGTTCAGTTTAGAAAAGTCTGTAGCACTAGTAAAAAGTGGCAATGAGAAAAAAAAAAAAAACTTAACCTCGTCAAAGTGTCTTATTTATAGTCATGAACAAATCACTAATGGTTAAGCATTAAAAGGTAACTGTTGTGGCCATTCAGTCATGTTAGTTATTTATCTCTCACCCTTCAAAGTGAGGAATTTTATACTGAATAGTGTATATACTTTAAATGTCAAACAGTTATTTTAATTCTTCTGTAGTTTTGTGGTTTTAGGTTGCGAAATAATTTGTAATGTTTCAACTGCTGATGTGACGGCAGCTCACGCTAGTCAATGTTGCCTGGTCTGCTGTGTCTGTTATTATTGCCTGCTTCAGTGTTGATGAATGAGTGACTGTGACTGGTTAACAATCACACTTGTTAAGATGACACATCCATGTTTGCTCCCAAATTCATTTTAATGTTTAGTAGATCAATCAAAATAGACTATAGTGTGCTATAATCTTCAGATATGCATTGTGTTGCAAGGGACATAAGACAAGGCTTGTTCATCCTTACTACTGCACGAAAATAATCCAGTAATGCTGAACTTTACAAAAGCAGATAATCAAATGATGTGGAAAGAAACTCAGTACAAGCTTGTTTTTGACAACCCTGCCTGCATAATTTGTGGTCAAGCGGCAAAACTGGTAGCCTTTCTAGTTCTAGCTTGGGTTGTGTTCTTCATTACTCATTGGCTTGACACAAAACTGCCGCTGGTCTTACCGCTCCTGCGAGCCAGAGGATTTCCACATTCTTCCGCTTCTTGGTCACTACACTCTGGCCCAATGTTTCAAGCAACTCCTTAACATCTTGCTGCATCTGAAAAGAAGGCAGACCTGAGATAGAGAGAAAAAAAGAGAAAAAATTATGGTAAGAAAAAAAGAGAGACTTGATATCTAACTTGGTATATACTGAGTCTGTAAAAGTCTTATAAAGGGATGAGACTGAGCAAAATGTTAACTCTGGTCCCTGATCACTTCATGTGGCTGTATAACACTTTACTGATTCACGGGAATAGAAAACAAACACGCAACCATCTTTTTAGACGTGCATAAAGATCGATTCATCCGTAGGACACGGCATACCTGCCAAAGAAAACGGAAATGGCGTGAAGAGTGTACACTGCACTTTTCATGGTGGGCAAATATTTTACTCCTACAAACCCTGTGTTGTAGCAGTTAAACATTTGTACAGACCGTTGGGTTTATGTTGTATAAATATGCTAATTGAATAAATTATTTAAATTAGGTTTGTGTGAGGACACATTTTCCAGAACTTGAATGTCAACATGTAATAGGATGGCCAGAAAATGTGTGTGTGTGTGTGGGGATGTCTGCAGTGGTAAACTGTGTTGAAAGAACAGGTTGTACAGGGTGTGGTTAAGTGCAATGTGATGAGGGAAATATTGACTTACATTCTAATGGAATCCTGTCACTGAGTGACTTATAATATGTCTCTAAAATGTCAAAATTTCTCTGATTTATCCTCTCCTGTAAGGATATATCCCCAAACCTGAGCAAGAGAGAGAAAAGAAGAAGGGATTTAAATAGGGAGAGATTCAGCACATGATTAAGGAGGAATTTGTTCGGTGAGATTTACACAACGTATTACTTTAGTGTGGTAAACTCCTTGTGCGTTTTCGCGTACCTCTCAGCGATTGTCTGCTGTTCATTGATGCCCACGTTGAAGAGCACGGGGAAGACCTGCAGCAGCTTGCCCTGACGCACTTCATCTGGTAATGTCTGAAAGGTTTGGAGTGGAAGCGGCACCTCTACAGTGTAATGGTCTCTGCCACACACATGTACACACAACACACACACACACATGTACTTGCTTGTACTTGCTTAAACAAAGTCCAGAATCAACAGTTTTTTGGACATGCACAGCACATTCTTGAAAGGTGAAAGGAACACTTATCCTCTAAACTAATCCTCTAATTATTCTCAAAGTTACTCAAATCCTACAGTCCATTACACTTGGGATAACGAATGAGCTAAAGGGATCAACGATTTTAGGATAGTCATTGATCAAAAATGCAGTGACAGTGTGTCTTTCCACAGCTTGCTTGCAACTGAAGCACTGACTTCTCAATTTCTTTTGAAGAAATTCTGCACATTCTGAGATAAAAGTCCACATTTATGTTGACTCAGTCCCTCAAGCCACCAAGATTTCACCTACTAAACTCCTCTTGAGCTAATAAAATACTGGAATGAACAGACTGCAATGGGAATTTCAAAAAAATGTAACACATAAGCTGATTGCAATGTTGAACTAATAACTCCTACCAACTTAACAGCATTTTTCCACAAAACCGTAATGTGTACTGTATGCAGTCACACCAGGTTTATTTTGCCAGAACAAGTGCTGGCTGGAGTGATTCTTGTACTGATATTAAGGAAAAGGCTCACGCGACATGCACGCTGTAACCATAACAATGCTTTTATCAGTACTACTTACTGTTTTTCTTGCTCAGTGGGCTGGGTACTGAATTTATGGTTTGCTCAATACATACATGTCTTATATGGTAAATGCAATGCAAATAATATTATACACACAAAGTGTGTGTATGTGTGTGTGTGTGTGTGTGTGTGTGTGCGTCTCACCGCCTGCCACTGACAGATGGCTGCAGGTTGCTGGGGTCATCGGAAGCAGCTTCTGTAATTTTGAACGTGACTCTTTGTAGATCGGAAATCCCCACCTCCATATCCTCAAGCATGCCTATCTCCTCACCTGACACAAAGACAGCAATTACTACACATACACAAACACAAAAACAACATACACATACAACCACATAATAGCACACAAACTATCATATAAACACACCAGTGTGTTTGATGGAAACTGTACAACTGCGTAATAGCTAAAATCGTAAAAAGCTAGCTGTTGCCAATCTTGATGAATGTCAAGACCCTCTCACATGTCACACAATTTTACTAGAGTATACACACACTTGAATCCACTCACACAGTTTGAAAAAGAGAAAGAGAAATGACTGACACACAGTGTAAGAGTCACACAGAAATGCCTGACACACACCTGCACTGAGTGCATGTAAGGACATGGCTGGTGTGTATATAAACACACACAGACACACACACATTCGTTGCCTACAGGTTTACACCAAAATCAAGTAGCTTGGAACTTCCTTCATACACTATGTGTTAAAAGTGCTGTGTCTTTGTACTTAGCTACATGTGTTTGGTATTTGAGTTTGGTTGCTATGGGAGATTATCTAAACTGCGTCACTGTCAATGACTAGCCAGAAGCCAATTTTATAAAACAAGCAAGAGAACAGGTTTCACAACCTTGATATCTGAAAACTTTTTTTTTTTAATTTACGGCAGATGAGTAATAATTCTTGACGCATTTAACTACAATAAAGAGTTTATAGTAATTTAGTAATTACTCCCTCCAGGTTTCACACACACATGGAGTGACTGCTGCAGCAGGATCATAAATCAGGAGATCTATCTCTCTCTCTGCCACTCGTTTAAAACCAAACAGAAAACATGTATCTTCCTCTAACATTATTCCTCCAACATAGCGACTCTATCTTCATCTTTCTTTCATATTGTGCAGTAACCTTTTGTGTCTAATTTTGATTTTTTTTTTTATGCAGTTTTTACATGTAAACTTTTTTTATTGGGCAGAACTCACAAAAAAAAATAAAATAAAATACAAATAGACCATGAACCACAACACGTTTGGCACAAACATGTTGAAAATTCATCAATCTTTCCTGAAATGCTTTTTTTTTTTTTAATTAGATTTTCATGTTTGTTTGAATTGCAACAGAACTGGACTGTGTATGCATGAGAGCTAACTTTTCCATCTGCATATGCTTCCTATTTTATGTATTTAAACATGAGTAATAAAGATTGTGTAAAAAAAATTGTGTGAGGGATTCCAGAGTCCAAGCGTAAAATGACTGGAAGCTCTGAGATCCAGCAGTGGACAGAAGGAGTGACGGGGTCTGAGACCACCCGAGAAGGATGGAACTGATTTGAGAAAAGAGGTCAGAGAGATGAGAGACAGCTGGAAGATAACATGGAGTGCTTTGCAAATGAAACCAAGCTTTTAATCTAAAAAGTCTGGACGGGAACAAAGTAATTTTTAAAGAACTTTTAAAAAAGAAATTTTAAAGAAATTTTAAAAAAGAACTGGGACTTATTGTGCTCATGAGATAGATGATAGAGAGAGGAGAGAGAGAGAGAGAGAGAGAGAGAGAATAGGCTGGAATGACAGAAAAGTAAGTGGGAGTTGATGGGAGGTGTGATTAATTATGTTCTGTTGCCATGTGTGGCTGGTTGGGATAAATTATAAAATATAAATTATATATTAAGCAGTAAAGGGGAAAATCCTAGAATGTAGGTGATGACGGTAGGGAAGATTGCTCTGCTCTAGTCCTTTAATTCTTTCATTCTAATGCTATTGTTCCTGTGCCTCTGCTCTCTCTGTGTGTGTTGCTTGAGCCTTTGTCTCTTTCTACTTAAACAACAAAATGAAGTGCTTTAGATTTATGAAATAGTAGTGACAAGTAGGCTACCTGTTCAGTAATACGTTCATCTAACCGTTACACTGTTACATGATGCTTAATACTGTCTGCTTATTTTGTGTATGTCTGCATTTGTGTGTGTCCATAGCTGCTTGGAAACTGTAGAAGTTAGTGCTCTTTCTTTTGAGAATCATAATATTACTTTTGGTTTTTGTTTAGGTAGGGAGAAAGGGAAGATATTATACTTTTCCCCTTGTTTGAAATAGGGAAGCTACTTTAAAAAATCATAGTTAGCAATCCTTGTTTATTTTTTTAGTGTTACTCTGATGTTATTTCTCTAGCAACAAGCGTCTTTTCCTATCATTTGCAATTTTGCCTCAAAATCTGGTGTCTATGCACTTTAATTTATGCTTCATCCCTCGCTTCATGCTGACACAACAAGCCTTTTTTTTTTGAGAGATGAATGAAAAGTGTTGTAAAAGTTGGGAGTGTGGTCCTGGGCTTTTAAGAATAAACGTGCGTGTGTGTGTGTGTGTGTGTGTGTGTGGGTGTGTATGTGTGTGTGGGTGTGAACTATGCACTCACTGTATGTGCTGAGCAGGCTCTCGAACTGGGCCACCACCCCCACTGTGTGCAGCTGCCTGATGAATCCTTTATCCTCTATTCCAGAGTACAGCCGCATGAGAAAACCACAGGCTAATGCAGCCAGCTGTGGACACACAAATACAGACGTACACAAAATAAGCAGACAGCATTAAGCATCACGTAACAGTGTAACAGTTAGATGAACTCGGAACGTTATAGCAATTATAAATGCTCATTGCACCTACTCAATTACTGTGCTGAGATACTGAGATGTTTGGTGTGAAAACATGGAGAAAACACCCATTTGTGTGTACAGTGTATTGTGTCAAGTAAAAAAAAAAACTGACCTCAGGCACTAAAAAAACTTACGATATCTAAGGGAATAAAGTGTCTAGCACTAACATGTTAATCAGTAGCAGTGTAGAAACCCAGAAGAAGGCTAAGTGGGCATGATGTGGCTGTTGTACAATTTTAAAAAGGATTGCTTCTAAAATATGTCTGAAAAAGAACCTATACATCTTAGGCATGTAAGGCAAGGTCACATTAAAAGGATGGATTTGTGAAATCTTTGCTTCTAACCTAAGCTGTAACCTCCACAAGGCATATCAGAAACTCTAGAATCTGTACGTGTGCTTTCGCCATTTGCCAGCACATGTTTTACATGAAACCCAATATGGGAAAGTGCTGAACACGGTGTTTTTCAGTCACGGCTTTGGAATTTTTTCAGTCACAACTTTGGCAGATAGTTAAACTAAAGAAGCTCAAGTTCTTAATATGGTCGCGAGTTGGGGAAAAAGTGAGAAACACAAAACACAGAGGACAAAATGCCGGTGAAATAAACACAGACTGTTACTGCTAGGTGTGCGATTAAATGTACATTATGGAAATATTCAAATGATCGCAAATAATCATTCCCTGGCAGTACAGCTCATTCTGCAGGATATGACCTTGCTTGGTGACTTCCAGGGAAGTGCCACCTGTTTTGCATGAACCAGATATGTACTACTCTCACAGTGTATTTCAATCAGAGATATATGTGGTCTAATCAAAAGCTGGCACCTACAACCAACTACATAAACATAAAACCATTGCTTGTCCCATCAATGTTTCTTGCTTCATTGAGAAATGTGGTCAACACACTTTGCCTACACTAAATGTAGACAAATCTGTAATGATTTGAATGAGAAATAGGAGCATTTTTGCATGAATAAACTTGTGTTATTCATTGTTTATACAACACTACAGATAATGGGACTACTCATTTAAACTTGCATCAGTGTTACAGGGGCATGTGTGCTGAAAGTGGACGTGTCTGAGGATGAGCTGGAGCGATGGCCAGTAGGCGGCACTCACCGCTTGGCTGAATACAGTGTCACGTCTCTGTTGGAGCTGCAGACCAGACGGTGTGCTGCACGCCGCCTCCTGAAGGAGAACAAAACTCATTGACTTGCTCGCTCTATCTGCCACCTCGTTTACACAGTCCTTTAGCGCCACCACCAAGGGGCTGAGCTGCTCCCTCCAGTCTGCAGCTAACACACACATACATACGCACACATACACACACAGAGAGAGAGAGAGATTTACCAACCCTTTTTATTATCATTTTAAAATGACATGATAAAGATGATCACAATCAACTACTACTGTTAAAGCTGATGTAATTATTATTTACATTTCATGTTTAAAAGGTTGAAAATTGCCATTTGAACTGAAATGTGTACATTACTGTTACTGACAGAAGAATTAATTAATTAATTAATATCATATCTATTTACTTAATGTGCCTAATTTTCATTTATGTCAAATATTTGGTCATTTCCCTAAAATAACTCTGTGCTGCTATCATAAAGAGGTCCATGTTTGTTTTGTACACTGAAAACAGTTCCTGGCTGTGAAATGTTTGAGGACTGACGCATCTGTCTAATAACGTCGCATTATTATTTGCCACTTGGTTGTTGCCATCACTCTCGTCGCTCAGTCTGAGCCTCCTTAAGGCTGTTTGACTAGCGACGATGAGGTGTGTCTTGGGGTGACGTTTCATTGGTGGTGTTGAAAAAGTGCAAGCTGTGTCATCTATCAGCAGGTCAAAGACAGCAGAACACTTTTTTTCAGTTTTGCATCCAATCAGCATTTGTTTGTTGAATTGTAAAGTGGCCATGGATACAAGCAGTGGTGGTGTTTTTCACCATGCAACACATGCGACTGCTTGGGGAAAAAGAGAGTTGGGGGGCCGCTGCTGGACAGTTGGCTGAATAAACACTGTATTATTTGATTTTTGTTTTGACACGCATCTAGTTAGCTAATGTGCATTTAATTAAAAGCAGTAAGCAACCACGGAGTGTGTGTACCTAAATGATGATCCAAAAGAAGTATATATATATTTTTAAAGTTCCTAAGAGGTACTTGAACATGGAGGACACAGTTGATGATTTTGCTGAAGCCAAAAGCAGGATGAGTAATTACTGACAGCAGTGAAAACTCAATGAAGCATTACAAGGTAAGAATATACAGTCAGGTCCATAAATATTTTGACATTGACAAAGACAATAAAGCCACTTGACTTGAAGTTATTGTTATTTTAGCTGTCTACCATAGTATGTTTTGGGGTGCGTCCCTGGAGTACTTGTGGTTAGGCCACAGCACTCTCACTGCCTTGGCCCGGGCTTGATTCCCGTCCAGGGAACCAACCCCAGCCACAGGGGTTGCGTGCAACAGTGTGCTCTCAGTGCCACTCCCAGGCCCGGATAAAAATGGGGAGGGTTGCCTCAGGAAGGGCATACGGCGTAAAAATGGTGCCAAATCAAATACGTGGATCAACGATCCGCTGTGGCGACCCCTAACGGGAGCAGCCGAAAGAAGAACAACCACCACCATAGTATATAGGGGGAATTGAAATTAAATAATGAATATGAGCTTAAAGTAAAGACTTTCAGCTTTAATTTGAAAATTATCCTCCTAAGGAGATCCTTAGAGATCTCCTCCATATGTCTTACAAGGAAGGCCAAACATTCCAAAAATACGTCAAAAAGAAAAGAATTTTAAGCCTGGTTGGCTTTCCGCAGGTGACCACTGGATGGCAGCATTGCCTAAAAGCTGTGAGAGGCAGCGTGTACTGACTCCTGATAAACACCTCTCTAATCACACCTCATTGCTGGAGTTCAAGCTCTCGCTTTTCACTACCCTCAATTACATTTCTCCCCCGTTGACAGCTAATGTCATCAGGGCCATTACTAGAGTGTCTCAGCTCTGTCTCACCCCCCACGTAGGCGCTAATAAACCTGCTGTCTTATCTCCCCGCCTGACAGGATGTGTGTGGATCAAATACTGCAAGGCATTGGGAAAGTTGGACCTTCTACTGACCTCCTGCCTATAGAAGTAGAGAATGTTATAATTATTAGTAAGATTTCATATCACCTTAAATAAAGATGTCATTTTCTTTCCTTTGTAATTTTCCAGTGCATGCTTCTATGATAAAGTCAAACATGCAGTAACATTTTACAGAGTCTGGCATGTATTAGTAAGTACACCCTGTGTCTGTATGCGGGTGTGTGTCTGTATGCGAGCATGTGTGTGTATATGTCTTAAAGAATGACTGCTGTACACTTCTGCTGAATGTCTGAACATACTAGGAGGGAGAGATAGAGAGAGAGACAGACAGAAAGTGAGACAGGTGGAGACAGAGATATGAAGAAAGAGAGAGAGTGAGACAGACAGGTAGAGACAGATGGAGATGGACAGAGAGAGAGAGAGAAAGAAAGAGATAGGGAGAGATAGAGGGAGAGAGAAACAGAGGGATATAGACAGACAGTGCTAGATAGAGACGGTGAGAAAGAGAAAGACAGACAGACAGAGATTGAGAAAGACTGAGACAGATATAGAAAGAGGGAGACAGAGAGAGACCAAGAGAAACAGAGAGAGACAGCGAGCTAGGGAGGGAGGGAGGGAGGGAAAGAGAAAGAGAGAGAGAGAGAGAGAGAGACAGACAGACAGAGAGAGACCAATAGAAACAGAGAGAGACAGCAAGCTAGAGATAGAGAGACAGAGAGAGAGAGAGAGAGGTAGGGAGTGAGGGTGGGAAAGAAAGAGAGAGAGCAAGAGAGAGAGACTGACAGAGATGGAGTCAGAGAGAGAAGAGAGAAAGAACATGTGATCATGAACCGAAAAGGGTCAGAGAGGTCCCTGCATTAAAAAGGAAAAGTGTGCACTTTAATGCCCTTATGACATCCACACACCTTCATTTCTGCAAATGGCCCTTTTTCAGCCTTAGTGCTACTGCAGATCCACTCAAACACATAAAGCCACATCTCGGAGTCCCAGCTGCCTCACAAAATTGTCAGTAAAATAAGAGCTAAGACTCACAGGGGATGAGGAGGGAGATACAGTGGGCTGGAGAAGATGGAGGGAATGTAGCAGTAATAACAGGGATGAAAGACAGCAGTCTGAGCTGAGCTCCGGTCATACGTAACACTTGCACAATCAAGTGCTCACCATGTTGTGAGTTCATGGTCTCATACTACACTTGTCCTTTCTTCTAGTTTAGTGGACTGCTTAAAATGAATGCCACATGCATGTAGTAACTGTCAATGGCAGGTGACCTTGCAGTGCTGCTCATCACATAAATGATCTGATCTATATTTGCACTTGTGCTTGCATTCACCCTGACCGCTCTACCTGTCTGTCTCACAGCCAGATAAACTGTCATGATGTCTTAGCTGAAATCGCTGATAATCGACGTGGACTGGATCTGAAGGGGGGGGTAAAAAGCTTATACGTATACAGTAATCAGCAATGTGAAAGTTTTGTGCCTTACCAGGACTGTGGGAGGTAATGACGTCAGCTAGCGCCTGGTCAGGAGCAGACTCCTGGTTGTTGTTGTCCTGCTCCTGTAGCTTATCCACCATGGCAATGACACAGTTCAGACCCTTGGCCACATTGGCCCACACCCTGTCCTAGAGAGGCGTGAGAGAGAGTGTCAGAGCCACATGGCATCACACACGGACATCATAATAATAATGATAATGTTCATAGAAACAAAAAAGATGCACAGACCAGGTTTTATACATACTGTACGTCTCTATTAAATATAAAAGAAAGGGGAAAATATAATCTCAGTGATTTCTATGGAGCTGGTTTGAATATTTCTGAAACTGAAGATCTCCTGGGATTTTTGCACAGAAACATCCAGTGAGCCACAGTTCTGGAGGTGGAAAGACTTGTTAATGCGTGAGGTCAGAGCAGAATGGGCAGACGGCTTCGAGCTGACAGGAAATCTTCAGTAACTCAAATAACCACGCTTTACAACTGTGGTGAGCAGAAAAGCATCTCAGAATGCACAACATCAAACTTGAGGCAGATGGACTAAAACAGCAGAAGACCACATCAGGTTCCAGTCCGGTCCTATCAACCAGGAAGAGAAATCTGAGGCTACACGACAGCTGAAGATTAGAATAATGTCGTCTGGACTTTTTCCAATCTTCAACTGCACAGTTTCGGTGAACCAGTGCCCACTGTAGCCTCACATTCCCGTTCCTGGCTGACACCGCAACCCTGACCAGGATAAAGTGCTTACTCAGGATGAATGAATATTTTATACTTACTTCAACATGCAACATGAGGTATATAAAAAATCTATGTAAAATGTTGCTAGATGTTCTCCTATTAACCTGGGTGAGTAAAGGCGATTCTTCCGAGACTCAAGAGGAATCTTTCCTGACTGGAATAAGACAGCTGTTATTCTATCACATCATCAGGATACACATACAGGCTCTCCTGAACACAGGCTAGGCACTTTAATAGTTTATTGGCACTTAGTGTACTTCTCCTTAAGTATAGCTGCTTATAGTATAAGTATAAGTGCTAGTATGTCAAAAGTAATCTGTAAGTATACTTGACAGTGTACAAGTAGTATAGTTCATAGTATACATCTAGCATATTTTGTGGTAAGAGTAGACTTTATTTTAACTCTAGACAAGGTTGAAGTCTCTATGCTATGTGAAATCTGTTTGCTGTTTATCAAAGAGATTAAAAAAAAATAATAAATCCCTGACTGGCTCTTCAGTCCAGCACTCCAGTCTGTGAATGGGTTGATCCTATATCTTATATACAACCTCACATTCACTACTGAGCTTGGAAATACTATGCCTGCTCTAAAAAACACGAGCTTAATAAAAACGTAAGCCACATTTCTCTGTGTAAACCACCTCAGTGCTGGCAAAAGCTTCCCAGGACCATATACCTTAATGGAGCTCATTTGAGGCCATTTGCCCTCTGCTCTTCCTGCTTTCTATCCCCCACAACTCGCATGTTCTCAGCAGCCATGACTTCATTATGTTTTTTTTTTTTTTTTTTTGTGTTGTGTTGTGGTTTCTGCAGTTGCTCGTCTCTCTCGCCCTTGTACAGCAAGAGTAATTAGGCTTCCCAATGCGATAAGTACAACAAACTACATGCCTCCTTTGTTTTTCCCCCTTTTATTGGAGACCATTTCTTCCATTTGCTTGTTTTTCCTCTTTTTGTCCCTCTACTGAGCTGCACTACATTTCATCATTGATTAGAGATAGTTGTCTTAGTTTTACTGCTAATCTCCTGCTGTTAGCCACAGCTATGACACTGATGGTGCACAAAAAATAAACACACGCATACACACCTCCTTATATTAGTATCTTTGTGGAATATTTTTTTTTACTAATTTGCATATTACTGAACTTCATGTTCTAAAAGGAACAGTTTTTGCTATATTTTTCTGTTAATAAAGTTTAATTTTCTATAAACTTGTCTCCACAATGTCCAAACTGTGACAGGTTGCTGTTATCATGCAGACATTTGTGCAAACAGAGAGCTAAATACAGTATGTGCATGTGCACACACACACACACACACACACACACACATATACAGGGAAGTGCAATAAGTACAAACAGTACATACTAACACATATTTGCAGCTTGCAGTGTATGAAGTGCACTTTACACTCCTGGATACCTTTCAGAAAGTTTCAGTGTTTAAGGATTTTTAATGAATAATTTTCATGGTCGTTTCTGCAAGGGAGAATTTAGCTCGAGGCATGCTTCCTCTCCTGATCTCCTGCTTCCTTGGAGATAAATCCTTGACGTTGATTTTTTTTGACAGTGAACTTAAAACTCATATAGGCTGTTTTCCCCTTTTATCCTGAAACATTAAACTCAAACTTTAAACACACTCTACCGTGATCCTACAAAGGCAAGGCCTTCTCTGAGGCACAGAGCAGATCAGTGGGAGAGAACAGGAGAGAAAAGAGAGTGAGAAGTAAGTGGATACTTGCCCATTCCTCCTCATCATACTCCTCATGATGGGGAAGGTCTTGGTGTTTAAGAGGCTGGCGAGCTTCACCTTTAGGGGGCGTCTGAGATCCAGAAACGTTGTTGCAGACGACAACGCTTGGCTCGCGGCTCTGGTTTTGGTTCGGGGTCACGTCCGAGGTCACGGTTTGGGTCAAGTGTGTTTCAGGCTGGCTGGAAATCTGGCTTTTGTTCATGTAGCCAGGTCGTGCTGCGTGTAGCGCGAAGAGAGCATTCTTCACCAACTCGTCCTTCAGAGAGTGCACAAACTGCTCCGTCTGAAAGACAAGGGCATGCTTGTTTAGCATGACTATCTGACACTCCAATATTTTCCTAACCTTGCACGTCATTAAAGTGAACCGGGAGCCGGTAGAGTGTGAGAGCACGCAAGAACCCTTCATCCAACTTCATAAAACACACACACTTCAGAAGAAATGAATAAGAGACAGCGAAGGAGGATGAGGAGTTCGAAGGAGCAAGGAAAGATACTGGATGAAAGGAAGAATTGAAATACTGAGAGATGAGCCTCTTCTCCTAAGGTCTAGGGAACAACAACAAACAACTCAATTGCTCCTGAGCGAGACGCCGCAGTACACAGAGAGCCAGAGAACTAGCAGAGAGTTAGAGCACAGAAGATATTGTGGCAGCTAGTGATAGACAGAGATCAATAAGGAAAGAGGAGACGAGGTGGGAGGCTACCAATTTACAGGCTACCATAAGATGATCCAAGTATGAGTTCCTGCTCTGTAGATAGTCACAAGAGCCCTCAGGAATAATTGAGTTAGCGTCACGACAGGCTAATCTCTTATGCCTACGAATGCAAAACATGAGAGGGATGCAAAAATAAATAAATAAATAAATAAAAATTAAAGTACACTCTACACAAATCCACAGAGAGAATGGATCAAGTCAAGTAGAAGGTGAGGCTAGATGAAGGAAAAGAGGAATACACACACACACACACCAAAATCTCTTAGAGCCCTATTTTTGTGATTTAATGCCAATGCAAAATAAGGCTTAAGAGCACAGTGTTGGTGTGTGTGGGCGTGGCAGAAATACACTCAGCACGCTAACCTGGTGATAAGTGGTGTTACAGGTTCATCATTAAGATTCATAGTTAAGTGATATTCAGTCAAATGAGTGAGTGCAGTTCATCGCGGGGACATTTTCCTCCTGATATACAATTACACTTATATAATTATAAATTTCATGTGGATGTTTTAGTGATAGAATTAACTGACTCACTGACAGAACATAAAACTAATGCGTTTTCTCCTGTGCTTAATAGAGCGCCTAAGACATTTCGTCTTCTCCCTATGATGGCTATACATTTGACGAGTCTGTTATTTCACAGATTTTATAGATTGTATTAATTTCAGGATGCTCAGTGCATAATGATGCATCAGTTGTCTCATTCACATTTATTCACATCTGTTTATAATTACATTTATATTATATTTTTACATTTACATTTATATATAATTACATTATATTACATTTAATATCGTGGAACGTTCCTGTTATCACTTAAGTTATAGCAGCTATAAACACTCAATCCCTCACCAACATCTCTTTTCTCTCTCAAAAGTTAATAAGACAAAAAACACTGCTTTTCAGCTTGTTACCGAGAAACCGTAAAGTACCCTGTCCTGAAATCTTTCCTGCAGGGGAGGGGTGTAGCAGATCCGCACAATTTTGCACGTTGCATATACCTTGGGCGCCTATTAGTGGATTTATTTCATTGGTTAATGTTCAGTTGTTTAGGGATACTGGTATTGCACACTTGAAATAAAAGTCGTCACAGGGATCTGCTACTAAAAATAAAACTACTAATCAGAAAAGCTCGCCAACTAATGGACGAGGTGCAAAATTGTAGAATAGGTGGAAGATAAACATATTTCACTGGATGCACAGTTACTGCATTCCAAACCTAGCTTCACTTGATAAGTAATTATGTTCTTGTGTATTTTTGAGGGCTAAGCTATCAGCAAGCAGTGGCAGCACCACTAGAGAAAGATAAAGGACTTGGCACTTCAGGATGTTCGCATGTAAGAAGTCGAGTAAAAGCAAATGTTAGGTTTTAGTTTTGTACCTACCTGTATGTTTTTGCATATAAAGAATGGATTTGAGTTATGGATGCTTTGACATTTTCATGATGTTGGTGAGGGTGGGTCTGCCCAGGTTGGTGTGTTTCACTTACGGATAGACCTCAATTTTAAAATGGCTGCTACGCCTCTGCTTTCCTATATCGAACGCTTACTAGTACAAAGCTCTGGCACTGAAGACTCCTTCCAAAAATGCTAAATAAACACATCTACAGTGTGTCTCAAAACTCTCAATACATAGGGGGAAATGAACACTTTTTAGCAAAATGTCTTCCAAAAGTTTTCATACTTAGTTTAGATTATATATATTTTTTTCAGATAGCTTTTAAGAATGCCTTTGACAAAAGAAGAACGTATTGAAATCATTCTCATGGCTGGATCGGGAAGCTGTCGCAAGGTTGCGATGGACTTTAACAGGAAACATGGTGCCCACACAACACATGACGCTGTTGCCAAACTTATTAACAAATTCAAAAAGACTGGAAGTTCTGCGGACCAACCGAGAAGTGGACGTCCATGAACATCCACTGACAGAGGCACAGCCAGCGTGGTGATGACATACATAGTCCCCTACGTATGGGGACTTTTCGGACACCCTGTATTTATGCGGCACGTCTGCCAGAAAAATCCCGATGAATACAATAATGCATTAGGACGAGCACATTAATATAAACCTGTGATTTGCTTTGCAGTACTACTGTCAGCTGTTGTTGAAAAAAGAAATTCACATCATCTAACCAATCAAAATTGAGAATTGAAAAAGGACCGAATTCTCTGTTGTTTTGTATGGGGACACATAAATTGTGTCCATCCATGAAATTAGGTTGTAAGAAATGGGAGAAGATTTTTAAGCCTTGACTTCAAGCCATTTTTGGTCGTGAAATAAGAGCAACTGGGTGAGAGGGAGGATGAGCTCATGGCACACTAAAATAGCAATGCCTGCATGATCTAGGGTAATATGCAGGGTTAAAATGTCAATCTGCATTGTGGTTGACCTGCTTATTTTTAAAGTGTGATATGAAACTCACAAAGGAGATATATTTACAGCATTCCTGTGGTCAGCTGAACAGAAACTGCTCTCTCATTTCACACAGCAGAGGCACAAGCGCAATGTTGATGGACTCTTTCGTCCTCACACTCAATCAATCACTTATTAAGCCATCGATCGAATTCTCTACCAAGAAGCTTAATCACAGTAATTTCCATTTAGTCGCTAATCTGTTTAGGGCTGGAATGAACTTTCTGGATTATAGGAGCTTGAAAAACCAAATCATATTTAAAAATTTTCCCCATTGAGATTTTCATTAACTCTCAATTTACAGTGGAGGAAAATCAAGAGGACGTATGGAGGAGAATTACAGAGCAGTAATGTTCTAGGCTGGAGTGTAAGACGTGCAAAAATGGATTTTGTGCAGCGAGGAACGATGACTGGAGCTCTGTATTACCTGTCATGCTGAAAGGCCACAGCCCTGGGCAGTTCACTGCTTTTCTTAATGCCACATACCTGATTCAGCTTGTCATAATCATGAAGGCTTGAATGAGAGGAATGATGGTGCGATGGAGCAGTAAATTACTAAAAGCTGCAGTGCTGTGGCTCTCAGGATTAGGAAAGAACAACACTGCTGGTATTTAAAAACAGGGACGTAGAGGAAACATCTCAGTGTTTTGTTCTGAAGCAAGATCACAATCTGTTGCTGCTGTAGGTTATTTCACCTGTAGGTTGATTGCTTCTGTAGGTTACTGAGGTGTAATTTCAAACAGTTTTGTTGAGTTTTTATATCTACTATTCATCACAAATAATGATCCTATTTATCACCTTTAGTATCAGGATTATAGCTGGAAAGAGATTATCTGCATATAAATGCAGGTGTAACTGCACCCAGGATGCATTTAAAACAGATTGAGATCTGATCAGTATTCAGGTCTGAGAGATTTTTTTTTAAGTCAGTGGGAAGACAAGCGTAAATACATCTGTCTCTCCAACACACATCCATTACATTACATCACATCATAACGCATGTGGTGTATGACTGCTGAAGTGGATGACCAGGAAAAAAAAAAGCTATCAAAATTTTCACCTTTGGTTAGCCAACCATCCTTTGCACAGAATAACTGGAAATGACAAACAACAGGATGCTGATCGCAAAGCTTTTTAAGAAAGCTGATTTGCATATTATGACTTAATCCGAGTAACCAGAGATGGATTTGACTGCAGGTGTAAATGTTAAACTCGATTAAGAGGCAGGAAATGAAAGCTTTTCTGTTCCAGCTATTGATTTTTACACAGTACAATTTGTTTGAGGAATAAATGAAAAGCTTTAATGGCTCAAATAAATACATGCAAGGTGACAAATTAAAGGAAAAAAAACACCATAATCTCTTATTCAGATGGGATTCAGTTTGGAGGACTTGGAGTACCTCCATCATTTCAAAGTCCTCCTTTGTGATTTTATTACTGTCCAGATCAGTGTGAGGAAATCATGCACCAAATTACTTACTGTTTTTGACCAACTCTGTGGTCATCCGGTAATCTTAGTCACATCTGGACAGACATGTCAGTGATTTTGCAGGCAGATGTTGCTTCTTGCATTGGGGGGGGAAAGTTTTTGACCTGCAGTACTTGCCATATTTGGTCGCATAGCACACGTATAACATAATTTTGTCTCCACACTGCCTACACTGGAGCCCATTAGCAGGAGAAAGAAAATAAAATCAATCAGAAGAGTGTGAAACTGCAGGCTGATTAAAGGGGCTATTATAATGTCAGCTACAGGTATAAAGACACTTTATATGCACATATGCCACATCACGTAATGTGTAGTTTAGAAATAAATGAATGAGCAGTTGTATCGCTGTAAGTTATTAATCATCTAACTAATAAATAAATAAACACAATCTTATGAAGGTGTGTGACACAATCATCAAGGTTCATAGATAAAACAACCTGGCAGAAACTCATCCCTAATTGCACTGTGTACGTGAGAGTTTTATCACAGAGGAGATGTGTAGAAGAGTTGTTAGAGATGTCATCCATTGAAACTAATCCCAAGTACTGAAGCCACAACAAGCCTCCGGGAACAGCTTCAGTGCACCATGGCATCGAATCTACAAGTCTGTGGAACTATACTGGAACAATGAACACCGTTCTTCCAAAAGATTTTCCCTTAGTTGGTGTTCCGACTCCAAAATATCCCATAGCTGTGTAATATGGGGTTATATAACGTGGTGAGTGTGAAGGCAAGAGCATATGATTTACAACATTTTCATCCTCATGAAACAATTCTGTAAGCCCTCTGGCTCTGTGGATGGGGCGGAGTCATCCTGGAAGAGCCCACGCCCATTTATTGCTTCATTCTAAGTAGACAAGTGAAGACAAACTATGCAAGAAAATAAATAAATGCCACCTACAGCATAACAGAGGCAGTGGTTTTTCCTTTAATTTGTCGCCTGTCTGTATTTGCCTAACTTGTGAATGAGAATGATTGGCTTGCATTAATTAAGTAACTTAGTGCTATCATTAAAAAGGGCCCTTGGTTTGTAACAGGTATAAAGATATGTGGTGAAAGTATACTTAGAAAAACTTAGATTGACTTTTTGCACGGTCCGAGCATGGACAGCAGGGAAAGTCTGAGCTTCTTAACCTCTGCTCGTTCTACAAATTCGATAACTTGTGATTTTCCTACAGTGACATCTGAGCCGCTAGGTGAAAAACAGTAATGCTGTGTGTGTTTATCTGCGTAAGAGTATGGAATCAAACGTTTAATCTCGCTGTTATTCTCTCTCTCACAGACAGACACACAGTCTGAGATTTCAATCAGACTCTGCGAGCTGTGGCAGTGGATGCTGGGTAGACTCCCATCTCTAATCAAGGCGGAGAGGAGCAGTGACAGAGAGAATGTACCAATTAAAGCAGCTGATTGGCCACTATTCCGCTGAGGCAAAAACAATCTCGTCGTAGCAGATTGCATACTGACAGCACCAGATGTAATTCATTAATTACACTGATAAAACACCAAAGCCTCCGGTCTGGCAATTGTGCGTGCCCTGCCTTTGTTAGGTTTGGCATGAGAAAAGAGATGGCCATTTGTGAAGGCCGGTGTGACCACTCGGGTGTTCTTAACGTGGACGCGATAGAGGCTTGTGAATCAAAATGAAATTGTTACGATCTCTTTCACTAGCTATCGGGCACAAATTACAAAGAGACACAAATTGGACACAGCAGTTCTTTAATCAAAACATTTAAAAGCAGAATGATTACTGATTTAGCTCATAGCATTTCTACCCAGTGCTACATAATACGGTGACAGAACACTTAAACAACTCAGTTACAAACCTGATGGAGACAGGCATGGCTGCAGGTCAAAAACCATGTGTGTGACATCACTGTATTGCGTGCTTGTGTAAAAGCTGCGCATTTACATTGCAGAGAAGTGCACTGAGTTCGGAGGCACGTCACTAAAAATTCAGCTAGTGCATGAACAACCTCTGTCTCTTTCTCTACTCTTCATTCTTTTTCAACATACTGCACTTGCAGCGAGACATGCTGAGGGATAAATGAAAATTGCATGGACATGAACATTCATTTTTTTCTCATTTATACTCCACTGATGACCTTTGGGAGACCTCATGATTTTTAAAATAGTTATGAGGAAAAAAGCACACTTTACTATCCTTTGGTGAAAAGTGGCATGAAAAGAATAGTGTGAATAGAAATGGCAATTTACGTAACTAAATTATGTAAATAATGTTACTAACGTCAGAACATCATGACAAAGTGTCGATCCTCTATTTGGGGCACAAAAATGCAAAAAGAAGAATCAGAACTCAACACCAATGAATGTAGTCCTTCTTGTTACTAAATTGTATGCCCTTCAAATATACTTCAAACAGGAAGAAAGCTATGGAAGAAAAACTATTCAGACATTTGCCCATGCTATGACCTTGCCTCTGTTTGGATTAATTCAAAAACCTAATCAGTTCATCTGTTGGTTACAAAGTTAATTCCATATAAATTCTACAAACATTCAACCACTTTCTTGATTTATTGCGCAAACGAGAATCTCAGGTGGAACGCGTGGACGGACGGACATGCCAGACAACCTGAAAACATAATGCCTCTACCACTTAGTGGCAAAAGTAAGAGACCCAAAACACTGATTAAAATGAATGCCAATTAATTGGATTTAGTCACTCTCAGCTTTCTCGCCTTCTTGTGCGTCAGTTGAAAAAGTTAGTGACTAATTAGCTAGCTAGTATCTAGAATAAGAAGTGTTAAACTAACACAAGTTAAATTGCTAGCTGGTTACTACTAGCTATGAAAACAGCAGTCTCCTGACTCATCCAAGATAATAAATAATTCATTCTGTTCATTTCTACATACAAAGTCATATGATTGGCCTTCACCGAACACATGACATAACGACGGGAAACATTAATCTGACTGGTTATTTCTTCTTCTCATTTGCGGAAAGTTTCCCCCTTTCTCCAAAGAAAATTAACTGGAGGAGGGACAAAAAACACCTTGCTGTATGAAAGCAACCTAACAGGACTGTCAGTTCTTTACATGTTACAATACTCACATTTTTCTTACTTTCACATAAAAACGTCTGAGATGTTAAACCAGATAATCTTATAAGAATATGAAATGTCTGAATCTGACACACAATTTTACCACTGAAAAATGGAGAACGAATAGATGTCAGACATTAATTTAATTACCTTGCATGCTGTATATAACATAATTATATCTTACATATATTGTTAGTGAAGAAACTGTTAACTACAACTTAGCATTAATTCAGATTAGTTAGCTAATATCTGCTATATAGGTATAGCAGATATTGGCTAAACCTAGCTAGTGGTATAGATAGTGGTTAATGTTTGTTAGCTAGCTAACAATAGCTAACATTCAGCTAGCGGTTAATGCTATTTGGCTTAAAACAGCTAAGTGTGCTGGAAATTAATGTTAGTTAGGTAGTGAACTGACAATATACCAGCTTACTGTTAGCTAACATGAACCAAGTCAACTAGCATGCTAAAGTGTTGATGAGGCAGAGCGTTAGTTGAAGTATAGAAGTTATCCTTCTATCCTGCTTCATAATTATTTTTCGAATTACACAAGGTTGGGTTTAAAATAACTTCAGATCACTCTTTCGCTTTGTGGTAGTGAGGTAATTTTACTCGTATGCTTGTTTTTATAAAAAGCAGTTTACTTCCACTCAGGCAGCTTCTTCTTTCACCCAGCCTGGGGCTTTACATTTTACTGGCCGCTATTACATACTACAGAAACTTGGTCCTCACCTTTTCCTCCAGACTCTTGAGTGCCTCCCGGAGGCTGTGGCTGCAGCGTTGCTGGGCCTGGAGGAGCAGGCGCTCGGCCAGGCCGCAGATGATGGGCTGCAGTTGGGCCACCATGCTCAGGATCTCTCTGGCCTTGGCTGTGTGCTCTGGAGAGTAGTAGATGCACTGATACGCTGTGCTGTAACTGTGGAGAAGAAGCAGATGATGAGCATCTGGCAGGACAAACAACTCACACAAACAATTTTAAAGCACCCACTTTGAAAGACTAAACTTTTTTTTTTATAACAAAATGTTATTCAAATAAAAAAATGACTGCAGTCACGGATATGTAAATACAGAGAAACAAGGCTCTGTGTAGGCCGTGGAGCTGACCTATGGAGGACAGAGCAGAATCGATATGAAGACTGCAGCTGGAAACCGCTATAATTTGATCTAATCAATAGACGCCCACTAGCTTTGTACACTCTGCCTGCAAATTCATTGCGGTTGATTTCATAGCTAATTAAGGTCACTTAAATGAGTCATATGTGACATAAGGTAAAGCAAGACATCCAATTGGTTTCCTCATTATCCTTTATGTGAAGATTGAGCAGTTTTCCTGCAGGAAATTTATTAATGATCAGCTTTAAAGGCCACTGAATAGTTCTCTCAGTCACAGCATGCTCAAGTTATTTATTTATTTATTTATTTTTAACAGAGATTATCTCTGAAATTGTATAGCACAGGTTAATTTGTTTCAATTCATTTTCAACTCGCAAAACTGGTCACAGATCCATACATCCATTTTCTGTACCGCTTATCCTATACAGGGCCGCAGGGTAGCCTGGAGCCTATCCCAGTGGATGGGGTGCCAACGCATCGCAGGGCACAATTGCACACACACAATATAGACAATTTAGAGATGCCAGTCAGCCTACAACGCATGTCTTTGGACTGGGGGAGGAAACCGGAGTACCTGGAGGAAACCCCCGAAGCACAGGGAGAACATGCAAACTCTGTGCACAAAGGGCAGAGGTGGGATTCGAACCCCCAACCCCAACAGTGCTAACCACTATGTCACTGGTGACAGATATCAATGTACAAAATAAACAAACAAACAAACAAACAAACAAAACCCTAAAAAAAATACAAGCATGGTTCCTGTTGGCCGTGGACATTCTTTTCAAATGAAGTACACATGATGGTGTGTGTTCTGCTGAAAGCATATGTTGAAAGTGCTATATCTTATTATTTCAAGCATTTTGTATTATTCCCGAATGTCTATGGAATGTGCAGTGAACTTCACTCTAAAAATAATTTCTGAAAAAAAATCATTCCATCATTTGTATATTTTCAATAAATAACTTTTAATAAAGTTATAAAAAAATTTAAATGAATAGTTTTTAAAAGAAAACTGTCTGTGAGCTAGAGAAGCAAAGAGTCTTCTCTGCTTCTTCAATTAAAAAAAAAAAAAAGTCACAAAACATGGCTGTTACCCCTCAGCTGAACTTGTACAGGCTTGTATGATGTACATAAAAAAAATATTGAACTGGGAGGGATTTTGTATTATAGTTTCTCAACAGTACCAGGCAACATGATTAAATCTGTGTGGTTTTCTCATGACATCAGATTGAGGAATCTCAGGTAACTAACTAACTAACTTACTTTACTTATTTATTTAGGATTTCCCCCATTTTCTCTCTAATTTGATCATCTGCTGATTTCCACCCACTAGGAAGCTCATCCCTATCACACAACAGCTACCAAACAGAGAGGGTTAAGTCTAACAGGTGCTTCCTGAGAGACATGTGACACCAATTACCACATCTTTTCAAATAGCTGCTTATCTTCATGATGAGCTATATGTATTATAAACAAATAATTCTTTCTGTTTATACAGTGAACCTCAGAAATGTGCATTGGGATGCTGGAAAACTTAGACTATATGTTATCAAGTCAAATTAAGCAAATAAAATTTCAATAATTCCTTTATAATATAAAGCCTTGTCTTGACCTTAGATGAAAATGACAAACCAAAATAATATTTATCAAAGTTCTACCCCTAGAATTGTCCACAATACTGAGCCATAAAAGGGTCTTCAGATGAAAAATATCATATCTATCAAACACTGGCACATTCATTAGCTTGAAAATAGCTTCCTGTTCCCATTATTACAAAGACTTTGAAAAATGCACAAGGCTGTTTGGTTTAAAAAGATGGCTCCATATGCTGGACACAAACTCGATTTAGCTTCTGTGATAAAAAGCCAAATTAGTCCTGGAGACATTTCGTGTTTTACATGATTCCAACACACCTGCACCAGGTCAAAAGTGGATTGCTAATGAGCTGATGAGTTAGATCAGGTATGTGAGGAGTAGAGGAAACTCAACACAGTCCAGGTTTGTGGAGTGGCAATATCTTGATCTGGAGAGAACAATGAACAAGACAAAATACCGTCTGAGACCAACTGATGGCAGAGCGGACACAAAACCTGAGGCCATGGCAGACAAAAAACACATCTAATCATCAGCGCCTTTATTAACCGAGTTGGATTAAGGAAAGGTGGCTAAATGCTGTGGGGCAGAAAACAGAAATGAACTGCCTCAATCTCGAGATGCTCTGAGGGCCGGGGGGGGGGGGGGGGGGGGGGGGGGGGGCGGGGGGGGGGGGGGGGGGGGGGGGGGGGGGGGGGGGGGGGGGGGGG
>CM075005.1:5449384-5475053 GCA_037576675.1 Pangasius sanitwongsei | reverse complement strand
TTAAACAAAAAACTCTTGAATCTAGTAAATTCTCATTTCTCTTTAATTTATTTAATAATAAAATAATATTAATAATATATTTTTTGTTAATTTTTTATTTTAATTTTTTATTTTTTTTATTTTTAAACCCAACCCCCCCCCCCCCCCCCCCAAAAGTCAATTATAAATCAGAACTACTGAAAACTTTTTTTTTTTTCACCCAAGACAATTATGCACTCAAAGTTATTTTTGGATGGAAGTGCTACTCTATAAAACCTGTGGGTGTGTTAGCAGCTTCCCCAGTAAATTAGCTCCTGCTTCTGAGCTCCGCTAATCCACCACACAGAGCAAGATGGCAGCCTTCAAGGGGGGAGAAACAGCGGAAAGGTAAACGTCTGCTGTGGGTGTTCATAAATCATCAATGGGAATGAATGATGACACTAAATAGAGCGAACGAAGCGCAAAAGCCCTTAAGTGTAATTAAGCTCCAGTCTCCGGTGTAAGTTTAATTAATAGCGGAGAAACTGAGAAGTATAGAAGCATGCTCCTTGGTTTGCCACTAGCGTCCAGCAGGGAACAACCTGGACTTAATCACCGATCCAAGGCCGGTGCTTATGTTTTTTCCTCGGTGGTAGTGATACTGCTGAAACTGCACAACGACTCGAAAACAGCAAACTGTGCTTTATTCTACACAGCCTCTCATGCAAGAGGACATGGCTTTGTCTGGACAGAAAGTGACCACAGCACACGTTGTTACACACTCTTGCATGCTTCATTTCTCTTCTTTTTCATTACACACATACACACACATACTCGTAAGTAATACATAGATGAAACATTCTCAGTAAAGTTCTTACGTACATAGGCTTCACTCCAGCCTGAATGTTAAGCACATAGTCTCTCTCACCATCTGATGCCTGCAGAAAAAGTGCTTAATGATTCAATATGACTGTTAAAAGATGGATTAGTCACGTTTTGCCATTCAGGTCATGCCTACCAGCTTCAATTAAACACAAATAAAGTGAGGAATAAAAGGCTCTCGAGGTATGCACAGTGCCAGTGATACGGTTCCTTAACGAGGCCTAAATGGCTCAGTTCAGTATAGAAGAACCCCAGTATGGATATTATGAGGGCTGCACAATGAATCATATTTAAAACAAGGATTACATAGTTACTTTTATAGTCTCTAGTTCCAGTTAATCACAACCTCCCTGGTTATAAGCCTATCTATTTGGGTGCATACTGTTAAGGTGTTAGGAATAATTCATAAAATGCTATAAGCAGAGTTACTGTTACCATCCCAAAGTTGATTATTTTCCAATAACAGTGTGTCCCAAAGTGTTCTATTCCTCCTATACCACGGCACTAACATTAATGCCAGCAATAACATTAATTAATTAATTAATTAAAGACTTCATACTTTTTTATAGTTACATTTAATGCTGTGGAACATTCACAAAACGAGTTCTTTCCTGTTATCACTTGCGTTATAACAGCTATAAATATTCGTTCTCTCACCAGCCTCTATTTTTCTCTCTTGAAGTTAATAAGCAGCTTGTCATGCTACCAAGAAACCACCAAGTACAACACCCTGAAAACTTTCCTGTGTCAGGAAAGTTATAGCTTTACCTCTGACTTCTACAAAGCACTGACACAGGAGACTGTTAAATAAACATCTCCTTACAGAAAGCTTCAGCGGTTATACATTTTTTAATCTGTACATCTGTTAAGTCCATACTGTGTAAGTCCCAGTGAAAATTGTTAGTGTAAAAACAATAATGTCTTACAATGAGCACATTAATATAAACCTGTGATCTGAATGACAGCTAGCATGAAAATTAATCTTCTGATCAATCGAAACCATAAATCCAGCAGTGCTGTGGTGTAAATTATGATGGTCAATATGCAAAATACCAATATCACACCACATCACTCCCTCTGTTCCATTAGGGTTGGGGATGACTAGTTAGGCAGCACTTCTATGGAAAAAGTAACTCAGGAGATAAAGTCTACTGACAAATTCTAAAACATTAAGGCTGATGACTTTTAAAGGTCCTTATATTGGACAAATCTGAAGGAACACTGCATGAATCCTTCTCAGTGAGGGCCTGCATTTCTCTTTACCAGACAAGCCTGAACATAAACATATACTAAACACAAGGCTGTCACGTTGACTGAAGTTCTAAGTCTGGTCTATTGATGTTATAATTTTTTTTTTTTTTAAATACAATGTTATGATTTCTTGGAAACCATGACAAAGGAAATTATCATATCAATCTTGAATATTGTCACATGCATACTTGGCATATTTATTTAATTTGCGTCTAGATGTGCTATATTTAATATTTAAAAAAACAATTCAATTAATGTGATTATTTTATCCATTTTCTGAAGATGGAGTGGGATCACCACTGTGTGAGAGCATTGCAGCTTCTCTATTCTTTGAGTGAGAGAAATGTGTTTTTCCCTCATGAAAGGCTCTCAGGCGAACAGCAGATTGACAAACAGTCAGTTTGCCATTTGGCACCTAGGTCATTTTCGCCATCCTCTATGTTAGTAATGGCAATACAAAATAACTATTTAGAAATGTTTCTGGGCCTTTTGATTATGGATTAGATGTCTATTACAGGTCTTATGTAGAAGTCTGGGAAAAAAAACAAAACAAAACATAGGCACCTGCAGGGGGGAACAGGGACTCAGAGTGTTTTGTAAATGGCAGGAGACGTTTAGTCTGGCTTTTTCTGTTAGAATAATCTGACTGCAACTGACACACAAGGTAAAAAGAAATTATATCTTGCTTAAGGGGCAAGTTAAAAGATTTTCTGAAGACTCATAATGTACAATGTGCCATAACACCATCTTGTTCTTGGATTGGCTGTTATCAATTAACATGATTCAATATTGAGCAAAATAATTATGATTATCCTTTTAGCCATCATTGTGCAGCCCTAATGGATAATGACGGTTTTTGACTCAGCTGGCCAGCTGAAGCTGTGCTGTAGCATATTATACTGTAGAAGTAGTGAAGATGGAAAGGGATATTACAGGTGACATAATGAATTGGCAATGTGGTCCCTGTCCCCCTCTTATTTCCTCCCCTGCTTGCACTGCGCCCCAGGGAACAAAGAGCGACAGCCATTTCATTGTCCTCTCTGCAGCGCCTCTTCATGCTCTCAACACCTTGCTCCTTTGCTTTTGCCTTTCGTCCATCCAGCACGTCTTTGATGAATTAATGGAGTATTAAATGGCCACATTTCACACGTCACTGTTCGGCCAGCTTTTAATCAAATCCAATCATCAAAGTGTCATCAGACAAAGCTGGGGTGGACAAGAGATAGTGAATAGGGGAAAATGTGTCAGTGTATATGTGTGTGTGTGTTTGATGGTCACAGGCTGGTTCCTATTTAGGATAAGGAAAACAAAAACACTATGCCAAGTGAATAATATGCAAGAAAACTCTTTAAAATAATTGCATTCCCAAATCTGGTTGAAAAGACAGTGAGTTACCAAGGACTGCCATTAAAATAATAATGACAGTGCTGCTGTTGTTGACCACACAAGCATTAAAATGGATTTGATTTCCGAGACACATGCTATTTGATTTTAGGCAAGAGGCAGAGGCTCGAAGAGGCTTACTTGGCCAGCGAGGCAGAAAATTGGAAACTTTAAGCTACAGTGAGTCATTAACTAAGTCAAATACGAAACAAAACCATCGCCATATCTGCCGGATTAGTCCTCAATGTAATCTCTCTTTCAGCAAAACTGATTTCAATTCAGTGAACCTGAAAAAGTACACTCCTTCTTATCAGTGGGTTGCGCAGCTGATAAACTGACCATCTTCCCAGCTGACCTCGGTGCTGAAAGTGCTTTTGTGCTTTAAAAATTTTTCTTGTATTAAGTGCACTTTAGAAACTTCACACAGGATTCATACAGACACTTCAAAATGAAGTGTCAAGTCTTTCAAGGACTTTTCACGCACTTTCTTTGTGTTTGTTTAGTTTTCAAGGACTGCACAAGAGCTCACTGAACAAGCTCATCATTTGTTCATCATATCTTTATGTTTTACAACTTTTACAGTGGTATGATTAATGATTCCCCCACACAATGCCAGCTTTTATATGCCTCATTTTCCAGCCAAGCTGAATTAAACTAGCATTTCCAAGAATCACAAATTGTTTTATCATTAAGTCAGGTAATATAAATGAGCCCAGTTAATGTCAGTTCTGAGCTTTTGGCCTATGTTGGGTGGGTGAGGAGAGAGGGAGTTAACTACTGTATTTACACCAAATTACGGATTCATTCATTCATCCATCTGTCCATTTTAAGTAAGCGCTTTATCCTGGTCATGGTCGTGGTGGATCTGGAGCCTATCCCGGGAATACTGGGCATCATGCCCCAGTACTTCACAGGGCATCATGAACACACAGATTCACACACTGATTCATACCTAGGGGCAATTTATCTTAGCCAATCCGTCTACTGCCTTGTTTTTTGGTAAGTGGGAGGAAAAATACATTTTTAGATTACTACATTTAAAATTAATTTTATATCATTTTAATGAGTGAAGAATTCTAACACACTGTAATAGAAATGACAGGTTATCTGTGCACGCCTATTCACATTAAGAAAATAAAGTCTATTATTCAAAATGCTTGTTTTTATACAATCAACATTAATTTGCTTTCCAGCAATTGGGCCATGTTATAACCATACCCTAAACACTGGGTGAGAGTCAATAAGCCATCAGAGAGATGTAATAATAGCCAGGTCCCAATCATTCACTACTTCCTTCATTTGCACTTGTCATGATACAATATGATGGTAGACTGATCTGATCTCCAGCAGGTGCACTTGTTTAGAGCCAGCATGAATAATCTGTAACATGCTTTGTTGCTCTGATTATTTATAGCACTTTTCCATTAGGATCAAATATGTGACCCACATTTTGCTGTTATTTCCACTGCCAAGTGATCTGTTCTGTAGCTAAATGTCTGTGTTGAATTGGTTACCCTTCTTACCAGGGCCCAAGAATGCCAAATAGGGATATATTGAGAGAGCTAGAAAGGGTGCAAACTGACTGGTCAAACACAATCGTAGTGCTAAATATTATACAAAAAAAAGTATCCCACAGTTTCTATCTTCATATAGTGCCATGCAATTTAGAACAATAGTACTGCGTAAGGTTTGGCACATAGCCTAGCAAGCTAGAATCACTTTACTATTAGACCGTGCACTCTGCAGTAGTGGCCGATATTGCCATCGACTGCATTGTAAAACCCGGAAGGTTCAGATTGTTCAGCTGTTTTATGCCTCTTAACATAAAAGAAGATATAAAAAGATATTTAAAAAAAGAAGATATATAGAATATTGAGTTAAATGTAAATCAGACCTTAAAGCTAATCCTTTTTTGCTACTGTTGTCTAAGTTTCAACTCTAGTGTCTCATGGGAAATTATGTCACCAGAACTTGATCCGGGTATGGTTGAGCAGGTACAGACACAGGTTCTTAACAAGGCTATGAACATACTGCAGGTACTTGACAAGGGTATGGATATACTGCAGGTACTCCATGAAAGGAACATAGTGCAGGTGCTTGGCCATGATACAGGAATACTGCAGGTGCTTGACCATGATACGAGTATACTGAAGGTGCTTTACCATGATATGGGAATAATACAGGTGCTTGACAATGATACAGGAATATGGAAGGTGCTTGATCATGATATGGGTATACTGCAGGTGCTTGACCATGATACTGGAATACTGCAGGTGCTTGACCATGATATGGGAATACTGCAGGTGCTTGATAATGATACGGGAATACTGCAGGTGTCTGACAATGATACGGGCATACTGCAGGTGCTTGACAATGATGCAAGCATAGTGCAGGTGTTTGACCACGATACAGGCATACTGCTGGTGCTCAATCATGTTATGTATACAGGTACTCGACTATAGTATGGACGCAGGTAGTCAAACAGGGTACAGACACTAGTAGTCCACCAGGGTACAGACTCCAGGTACCATACTGCAGGTACTTGAACAGGGAACGAACACAGGGACACAACCTGGCTATCGACATACTGCAGGTACCCAACTCGAGTACGGACATAGTGATTCTACCAGGGTACAGACATACCTGTTTAAATGTATGAACTGACTATTAATACAATTCAGCATCGTTAATAGAAGATGGTGGCCCAAAGAGAGACTACATGATTGCAACTTTCATTAGTGTGAGCATATACATTGAACCAAGACCTTTTATAATTGCCTATATGCATTTCATAGCATGGACACAAGACGTGAATTATAATGACCAAAGTATGCATTATATTTTATACACTGATTGGGAAAGATAATATTCACCAAGTGCATGCATTTTAAGGACATTTCAAGTTCAATGAAACTCAATAAGGTTTCCATATAATTACCCACAAAACCCTGCGCATGAAATCTCGACATGACTAATGATTGGAATACTAACCAACAGCCTGTTCACTGTGAAATGAGAACGAGCAGAAGGTCCACTGATTTGAGATCAGCAATGCATCGTTTTTCAGGGCAATAGCTGATGAGGGATGCCACTGTGCCTGGTTCATTGCTTTCCCTGCTGGTTTTGGCAGGTTCGGGTGAGCCGGGCAGAAAGATGGGAACTGTCTAACTAATTAAACATCTCCTCTGACAGAGAGAAAGGGAGGTAAGCAGGGAGCAAAGGAGGGAGATGGCAGCAGACGGGAATCAGTAATTGAATCACAGAGTGGGGATTCAATCAAGAACGACACAGAATATCAATAGAGACCCTGGGGGTGGCAATAGGACCACACGCAAGCAGCTGTTCAAGATGACAGACAGAGAGAAAGAGAAAGAGATAGAGAGAGAGAAAGAGACCACAATGCCAGGCAAAGAAGAGCATCTCTTCCCTATCAAAGTGTGACGGCCCTATTCGATACTGCCATGGAAACTGCACATACTCTGCAGTTCTGTTGCTACCATCTTACTAAAGTAAACACCAATTACTTTCTGTAACAATGACTAGCTTGAGGGCTGTGGTTTGACAAAAAGAAGCATATGAGGTGCAAAATATTGCCCTAAGTGCCATCCTAGTACTCCATCTTCTTCCGAGGGCATGAGATCAGCTCGGCCAAAACAAAATCTAATCACATCACCAAAACAAAATATTTTTATAGGAACTGTAGAAAACCTGCAGAAAGTTTTTCTGCGTAGCAGATGAGGTCTCTCTTTTCACACATTCATAGTGTCAATTTCTGAACTGTTAACCTAGTATTTTATCATTCATTCATCTTCAGTAACCGCTTTATCCTGGTTAGGGTTGTGGTGGATCAGTGGCCAGTCCACTGCAGGACACTACACAGACACATTCACACCTGAGGCTAATTTATGTAGCCAGTACACCTCCAGCATGTTTTGGGTAAGTGGAAGGAAACCGGAGAACCCTGAGGAACCCACACAAACAGGATGAACATGTGAAACTCCAGGCAGACATTAACTCAAGCTCCAAGGATAGAACCATGGACCTTGGAACTGTGAGGCAACAATGCTACCCATCACATAACTCTAGTTAATTTAAGATTCATCACATTTTTAATATTCTTTAAAAACAGTGCCACACCACTGTAAAATATGCATACTGACAAATTATTAATACAGTGCACATGTGGGTAGAGATTATCATTCGGAAATACACCAATCAGAGATCTTTATAAGCGTGAAAAACATGAAACATTCAAGGTGTATTTGTATGCAGAAAAAATTTGCCAAATGTGTCTTTCAGTGCCAAACATCCCAACACGTGTCCCAAAAATGTGCCTGTTTTCAACAGACTGAAATAGATCTTTAGAAAATGTTAATCCTTGATTATAGACAAACTGGATTTAGTTCTTGTGTATCAAAAATTAATCAAAGCCTGATATGACAGGTGGGTAGGCTTTAGAGCTCAGTAATACTTCACAACTTAACAGGTGTATCAGGACTGAAATAAACCCATTTTTAACTGTATGAAATATCGGCGGGAATTAGAAATTTATGAGAAAAATATGTGAGGAAGGGAACTTTGGGAAGCCATGGTCTCAATGGGATAAATAGAGTTGGGATTAAAGGTAAAATCTGTCTGAATTCAATCTTCATATTTCCCTCCCTATCTGCTAAAGTGCTTAAGGATTTGTGCTGGAGACAAAGAGAAAGAAAGTTAGCCAGCCTTACAAAGACAAAGCCTAAAGATGTTATGTGCATCAGAGGGCACTGTGATTGACAGGGGTTGAGAACTCACCTCTTCTTCTCTGCCTCATATCGGCTGAGCAGCTTCTGAAGGCCTCCGTTCTTGAAGCCCTGGAAGTGAGCGGCTGGAGCTCCAACTGTGATCACATCGTAGAAGGCGTCTGGCGGAACAAAATAACACAGGTATCAGCACGCGGCCAGTCGAGCCTTTCTGCTTGCACAGTTGACTGACATTGGATTCCAAAGAGGGATTCATCTTTTGAGAAGATGCTCTTTCCACACAAACATCTTCTCCTATCCAGTAATAATAGTTAAAGTTTGCAGGCAGTTTTCCGAGGTCTCGGATAATAGCAACGACCGTCTGTCTGTCTGTATTAAGCTGTCCCTCGTCATTGCTAAGCTAAAATGCCAATTGTCTTTGAGCCCATTGAGTTCACTCGTAACGTGAACTCGTAATCTCCCCAATAATTGCCAAGCTAATTATTGGGTAGTTCAGTATTTCGGTAATTAATCCTTTTTTGTGCTCACCCAGAGTCAGATAAAATCATGAATATTATTTTTTCCTCCTCCATGTGCTGCTGGAAGATGTATCAAAGCTATTTGTTTTAAAATAATGAAAGGAGGTTTGCAGGGACCCCTTGCTTCCTCTTCACAGCAGCAGAGAAACAAACCCACTAATGAAAGTTTCACTGATATTCATTTAGCATTTATGATGCAGATTTTAATTACTATATTCTCATACGAAATACAATAATACGACAAGTGTCTGCCTTGGGAAATATTTTCAACTAAACATTTTTCCTCATCCACTGGATGCACATATTTAAATGAAAGTAACATTGTGGTGCAGAGAAAACTGATGTATTTTTCTTGGAACTCTACCAAAAAAAAAAAAAAAAATCAGATGCAAGAATAAACTACACAGCTTTCACACTACAAATGCATTTCCCATTCCTGTGCTGATATAATATCACACTGCCAATGCTCAACAAGACCTCCACTTATTATTCTGGTAACTGTACCCCCGCATTTCATATCTGTTTCTTAAACTGTGTGTGATGGTGTTTATTAAAGCAAACTCAAAGTCTGAAATGCAGTGACAGTTATAATTTTCCAGTCTCCCACTGACTCACCACAGCACAACACACTTGATAATCATGACAATGGGGCAGCATATTGATAGATGGATCAAAGCGCACCAAGAAATATGGTGTGGTGATAATAGGACACAGATTTAATTTGTCGTGATAAGCTGTAATTTGATCATTATGGACCAGTTGTTACAGCTGAGGTCTTGCATTTTAAAATTCAGTGCAAGTCCAAGGAGCAAAATCAACAGCCCAATGACCAAAATACCAATTTCATCTAATTCACTGACCTCACATTGATGTTGATGTGAACTGCTTTTGCTGCTGAAATCCACATAATTAATTCATGCTACTTCGGGAAAGCAGAAGAACTCGAGTTTATTAGAAAAATTGGTTAGCCAATCCTTTAAGAAACAAGGAAGATTGAACTGCTTTTTAGGACATCTAGCTTTCACTTTCACACATACTACGTATATCTATATCACAGAATATGACTTCTGTCCATTTTGAAGTGATCATGACCATGCCTAAATCCTTCACAGTGAGAAAAGCAAGCTACAACAGACAGGTAACAAATTAAAGGAAAAACAAGATAAAGTGTTTTAGTAAGGTGTTGGGTCATTGCAAGCCTCAAGAACAGCTTCAATGCACCTTGGCATCAATTCTACTTGTCTCTAGAACTGCACGTGAGCTATGAACATCACTCTTCCTAAAGATTTTCCCTCAGTCGGTGTCTTGATGATGGTGGTAGAGAGCGCTGTCTAACACTTCGCTCCAAAATCTCCCAAATGGGTTGAGATCTGGTGAATGTGAAGATCTTAGCATATGATCTACATCATTTTCATCCTCATCAAGCCATTCAGTGAGCTCTTGTGCCCTGTGCATGTGGGTGGAGTCAATCTGGAAGAGACCATGCCCATCAAGATAGAAATGTTTCATCATTGGTGAAGAGTCAGAAGAACTTTGTATTGATTTGCAGTGATGCTTTATTCTAAGGGGCCAAGTGTGGCCAAACCATGGCAGGGAAATAAATAAACGCCCCCCTATAGCATAACAGAGCCACTGGACCTTTCACTGTAGTAGTTGAGCATTCAGGCCTGTACCTGTACCTTGGTGTTGCCATACATGAACTTGTCCATATGGTGAAGGATGACTCATCTGCCCAGATGAGTATTCCTGTGGTTGTGGTTCTTGCTGATGGTCTAATTACATCCTATGTCCTTATTTGTCCTTTCATATCACATTAATGCACAAGCATTATACTCATTGAATATGAGATTGCGAAGACTGTTTCTAACCCTATATACTGATGTGTTTCCTAGAGATCTAAGATGTGCAGATGTCACTTTAGTCACTCTTCTTATTGAAACGCAGCCAGTTGAGCATCTTTGTGACTGAATCTCCATGCCCCAATAATGAATCCGCTTTCAAAGTCACTTAGATCTCTTCCGCTTCCTCTTGTTCAAAAATCAATGTACAATGCAATTTTTTTTTAACATACCCACGAGCATGATTGGATGTTAACTGCTCAATTGTATCATGCAGTACATTTGTCTTGAACCACTGGTTATGTTCCTCTACTCATTTATTCAAGTTTAAAAAAAGCATTTAGGGCATAATAGTCAATGAGCTTTGGAGTTCATAGAATGTACAGTAATTAAGACTCCAAGGATAACCAGACATTATGTAAAGGACAACTGACCTTGGAATCCCTACAGAAAAATCTGCCACATGCAGTTACACCCCAGTGCTAAGCACTTTGTGTATATTTGTGTGTTTTTGGTTCCTTTACAACTATGTCGGCCATATAGCAGCTCTGCCTCATGCTAGCAGTGAGCTTTATGTTAGGTCATGTAATGAGCTAGCCTGTGGACTCGACAGGAAGTTGGCTCTGGGAGATGTTTGACAGCAATTAATGAGCAGCCTCTCCGCAGGCCTGGCACCCCGCTGTGCCACTCTCGCCATACCACGCTCTGCCACATTCAGGCCTCACTAATGGCGACAGGGGCTCTGACTCCCGATGCCCACCGCCTTCCCACCCCCAATATTCCTTCCACCCCCCCTGAGCACATCTAATTGGCTGCTTCTCAATAGCTCAACGGTGCCATGAAATACAGTGTCGCGTCAGGGGCATAAGTCACATGCGGCCCAATTTGGAGCTGATTTGCTCCGATTTTCCTGCCGTCTATAAATCGAATGGAAACGAGGCACGCACAGGAAAACTCTCTCTCTCTTTCTCTCTCACTCTCGGCAGGAGAGGAATAGATAGCAGTCAGACAGAAGCTAGAATTATTCATAGTTAACCAGAAAGCCTGGATGGGTTAAATAAGATGAAATATATTGGTGCTGTCTAAACGGGGAGAAGGAAAGGTGTTTCAGTACAGTTTTCTCCTGCTCGTTAAGGCTTTGAATTTGAGTAAGTGCAATTTCAGGCAGAAAAAATTCTCTGTGCTCATAAAAGGAGTTCAGAAAAGAAATAGAATTTATAAGTTTTAGTATGTGTGTGGGACATAAAAGGTTTAAGGCTGAAATTGCTGAACATTGAAGAGAGACTATAGAGCAAGCAGGATGAAGAAATGTGGCAGTGCACTGAGTGTGAAATTGTTGAATTATGAGGAGACTACATAGCAAGCAGGACAAAGAAAAGTGTGTGTACACTGTACATTTTCATCTAGTATTTCATCCACTTTCCTTCTAATAGAAATAATGTCACAGATAAAATTGATAGCGTTCATGCTCTCCAACATTCATCAACAGCACTGCAAAATTATCTGTATATTGACTTTTACAGTGTAATATTTAATATAATTCACTGTGCATCATTTTAAAGCCAAAATCGTGACTCTATATACGACTTGACATCTAATCTAATTTGCTTAATTTAACAAGTTCAATTAAATTTTTAACTCAATTTTATTTATATAGCACTTTTAACAATAGATGTAGCAGAAATCTGGGCACTAATGAAAAAGCCAAAGGCAACAGTGTCAAAAACCTCCCTGATTTATATTAAGATTATTCACGTGGAACCATCCACAGCAGCAGAAAGTGAGTCATGAGTGCAGAAAGCAGAAGTAGAGCATCAAGATGAATCAGCCAGGTCCAGGGGGTGAGAAAAACCACAGCAGTTCAAGTATGTCAGGATCTGGCATTGGCATCACAGAGTGGGTATTGAAAACTAATTGCTTATATTTTCAAAAAGGAAGTTACTCAAACAAAACTTCCACAAAGCATACAGCAGCGGTCTGCATCAAGCAACTTAAGCAGTGAGTGCTCTAAACATGCTCAGGTCCTCATTAGCGAGTCATATTCCTGTCTGGTTGTATTAAAGTTCACTTGTTGCACCTCGCCTACTGATTCCTGTCTGCCTGCATTGCCCCTGATGCTGTAATGAGCGTGGGTCTTGGCAGCAATAGGAACACTACTCATATGGGCGCACACACACACACACACAATATATATTCAGTAACTCAAACTAAAATTATACTGAGGGAGAATGAAAGATCTGGGGTTTCCGCAGCCATCTATGTGAATTTTAATTGTGCACATAAGAACGGACATTTCTGGAAAAAAAAAAAAAGACTATAAAATTCACATATAAAAGGTTTTTATGCAGCTGATATAGAATAATTGGCGTATTAAATTGGGAGAAACAAGCAGAACTCAACACCCACAGCGTGAACAGGGATATCTCCACCGCCAACAAGTCTAGTCCTTCTTCTTGCTAAGTTGTATGCCTCAGATACCCTTAATATATATTTCAAACAGGAAAGAAGCTATTGAAGAAAAAAAAAAAAAAAAAACTATTTTAGACATCTGACATTGCTGTGACCTGGACTCTGTTTGGATCAATTCCAATAGGTGTAATCGGTTCATCTGCTGGTTACAGTGATAATTCCATATCAATCCTACAAACACTCGTTCTTGAGATATTACACTAACAAGAATCCTGGATGGACACATGGACGAACCAAAAACACCTAGTGGTGATGGAATAATCAAAAAGATTTTGTACCGGCCAGCAGAAACTAAAATGCACCTGATACGAGACCTTGTAAAAAGAGAGTCTGAGCATGTGTGAACTTGAAATTGGGCTGGAGACAAGCCAAAGTCTGTGACTTTTATTTTAGTTTAAAAAAAAAAAAAAAAAAAAAAAAAAAATCAGATGCCAAAATACATCTGCCTCTTGAGTCATCTTGACACACACACACGCGCACACACACACACAGGGTTCTACAGTGGCCCTTATTACATCATCTTTTTAATCTATTTCCAGATTATTCATTAGAAGAGTTGACGGAAATACAGACAGGCTCTCATTTTCATTTTTTAAATTTGTGAAATATGGCTTGAGAGAAAGAAGAGAATCATGGTGTACCTAAAGCCCAATTCAGGCTGGATTAGTTTTACATGAGGGGGTGCTATAATTCAGAAGATTACTGACGAGATCCAGTATAAACTGGCAATGACAGTAGTTTTTAAACATGTGAAAAGTAAAAAAAAAAAAAAAATCACAGCAAATATCCTTCTGTATTTCAGCTCCTTCAGTAATACTAGTTCTATAAAGAAGCATGTGCTATTGTTATTATTACTAAATGCCAGGTCTGGTGTGGTCAACAGGCATATGGCAAAGACAATCCGAATTGTGTGTAATAATCTGGGCAAAATGCACAAATTCTTTATTCTGTCTGAACTGCCCAAACAAACAAACAAAAAAAATCCTTAGAAAATGACATTAGAGAACCTCTTCTGGTAAAAGGAATCCATCTTGCATTGTGCCTAAGTCCTGTGTAGCCATACCTGTTTTCCTAGGACACGTCACCCTCATGCGCTGTGTGTGCAGATTAATGGGAATGAACTCCAGGTATTTCTGCGCCTTGCTGCAGCTCGGCTTGAATGAAGGACCTGAGGACAGAGCAGAGGGCACACACATTAACAGTGCATATAATCCACTCTATTTATTATAAAAAGAACAGCATGGGGCAGTTGCCCTTGCAACCAGAGCCACTGGCCAAGTTTGGCAACTCCCTCACCATCTGCTTCTGCTGAGTTATGGGGCCATTCAGTCCTGAGGACAAAACATTGCCTTTTACAAGATATTTACTTTAGTGGCCTTACTTTATGTACAGTTGTGAAGTAGGGAAATCAACAGTTCACTTGATCACATGTGGAATAACAGGGACCTTAACTGTCTTTACTAGCCAATATACAAGACTGTCTATTGATTAAAAAAAAAACATGCTTAATTATATTCAGGAAGATGAATTAAATATCAGCTGGGTCCAAACAAAGGTTTTTAATCTGACCACTTTCATCCCCAGCTGCCAAATAAAAGTGAAAAGAATCATTATTGACCTTGACTGGCTATGGTAATGACCGCTGATAATGTTACGCTTTGGCAAGCTATGTCGAATCCAAGCTGTGGAATAAAGTACAGAAATCTGATTATGGATGCATCAAATTGAGTGTCTGGAAAAAATAAGCCTACATAAGGATCTGTTAATTTGTACCTTAATCCGGTAAGTAGAGGATTTCATGGACTTACTCTGCTACCTGCTTTGAACAAAACCATCCAATTAAAACCTCCTTGAAAAGATAACACAAAGTCACAGAGGGATACCGTGAATGGCTGTCACACATCATCATCTTTGTACTCGTTTTAAATATGCAAACACTTAACAAACCCACTACAAAGCAACACTAAGCTGCTAAAGAACTTTTAAACGGAGTAAATGAAATGCCTGACTTTTCAGCTGTGTATTTCAAGAACTTGACAAATGAGCAAAAAAGTACACAAACAATATCTGTGAAATAGAAAACAACATAAACCATTAGTACACAGGAAACGTCACTCTGCATAAGCACGGTGATCTCTCATGAGCAGGGATCAATAGGGTGGAAATCCACATGCTTGATAACAGCACGGCAAAAGCAGTGGAGGATTAACATGGTGGTCTTTACTCTTTACTGTTGTAAGTGCATCAGGAGTTTTAAAGCCCGCTTCAAAATATAAAACCCAGGAACATTGCCGGGTTATTTTTGCTGTTAAAGTTGGAGGATTCCTGCTTTCACACATGGAGTCTGGTTCCAGAGCATTTCCAACTCCATTGTGTTCATGCAGATCATAAAAATCACAGAAATAAGCTAAAAAATGAATGACGCAAAATAGAAAGTAAAAATATCTCAAAAGGTTATCGGTTGATATAAATTTACAACACATTTTGTGCTTAAACCTCACCAAGCAACCGACCAAAAGACCACCACATAACATATTTTTACATATACAGTATATTATGTACCTAAGCATTAAATATTTATCTTCATATTTATATGCTGAAGTTTTTTCTTCTTGAATGTTCCACCACTGGCAGAACCCATGTCAGTAAGTTACTATAGATGCAAAGCAATCTGTATCATATTATTACTTTTCCTAGTTTTATTTATATGTTTTTATGTTACTGGGGTCACAAGGCTATGGCTGTTTAGACAGACATTCAGGAGCAGCTAGAGGACATGTGAACCGAACAGCTACAGAGATGTACACTCACCATCTACAACTTATCTGACAAAGCTGACTCTGGAATCTACCTGAAACACTGGTTGGAACTGTACTATGTCTCATCTTTGTAAAAAGCTGGGCTTTTACAAAAGCCCAGACATACACAGCAGAACATGTATGACTAAAACTGGACAGTATGTGTGAAGTGGCTCTAGTGAGTTAAGGTCACTGGGAGGAAGACTGCAGTCAAGGGCCTGGCTCAGAAGTCTGAGGATTGCAGAGGAAAGAGCACTAACAGTGCGGAAAGTGACCTAGCCCATGAGCACAAGAGTGTCTTAAACACTGAAACCACAGCACATGTCCTCATTACAGGCCAAAAGAAACTTAAAAGCCCCTGTCTGTGGTATGAGACCTTGTGCAGAATATCCTGCTGCTGTTCATACCGGACCTCACGTTTTATACACTCTGCACATTTACTATGTATGTAGAGCATGTAGCTTTATTTAAAAATGAATTACGGACCATTTATGTACATTAAATCTTGAAATTTACACTGTAACAAGGTACATAATGTATATACACATACGAAAGCTTGACCTTGATTGTGTGTACCAACCCAGTGACAAGGTTTAGCACTTTTTTCTGACTATGTAGGCGACATTTAATATCTACAACCTCTAGAATTAACAACCCGATACCTGGCGAAGAGGTTTCATAATCTCATGGGGGAAAATTATTTAGCTTGACAACAAAGTTCCTAACCAGATGGGATTATTTTCACTTTGGTGACATCTGTAATAACCTTTTTGATGTCTCTTCACATCTGGGCAGCAATTAAATTAGCGCAAGGTCTGTTTGTCTGTGAAACTGGATATGACAAATGGTCATATGATCATGTTTATGTATTTGACAGCATCTAATGTTATGTGATTAAGAATCTTACAGGAATACAAATTCTCTTTCATTTATTTCTAGAAAAATAAACATTGCATTATACTGTGGCGCATGTGAATATAAAGTGTCTTTATATCTGTAGCTGATGTTATAATAGCCCCCTATAATCAGACCGCAGTTTTGTGCTCGTCTGATTGATTTTCTTTTCTTTCTCCTGCTAATGGGCTCCAGTGTAGGCAGCGTGGAGACAAAGTTATGCAACCCATACCAAGTGAGTGGTTAATACTCATGTGAAGCATTCTTCTTTTTGCTATTCAGGAAGAGGATGTGCGCTAGGCGACAAAATATGGCGAGTAGCAGAGGTCCAAAAAAACTTTTTTTTTCCCTAGAGGCTGAAATTGACAGATGACTGCTCTATATATTTACTTCTCCTTTTTTTAAAACTGTTTTTTCCCCCCTAATTTTCTTATAGCTCAACCTGTCCCAGTATTGGTGGTTTAGTGGTAGAATTCTTGCACCAACAGAGACCTGTGACTTCATATAAACTGGGCTGGTGTAGGTCAGTAATTAAGGTTATTCATTAGTGAGTTTTAGGAGGTTAGAAGGTTGTGAGTTTAGATCCCAGACCTCTCAGAGAGCCACTGTTGGAGCCTTGGAGCAAAAACTCAGCTTTATGCTTTCATTGTATCGCACCTGGGAACGACATGATGGAAGAGCATGTAAAGGTGCTCCTCAAGAGCTTCAGGCTCCTTGGCTCAATCCTGAGCTCTAGTTACTGTCTGATACACCAGTATCCCATCCAGGGTGTATTCCTGCCTTACACTCCGTGTCCTGCAACAGACTCCGGATCCACAACCCTGACCAGGGTAGAGTCATTACTGAAGATGAATGAATGCATTCTAGTTGTAAGGGCAAATAAATAATGTGAACAGGCTACATTATTCTTTCTGACTGTGCTCATAAATCTTGCAATTTCATTTTTAATTTTATATTAATAAAACGAAAGGCATCATCATCTTTCAACCTTCTTTGCTACCTTTAGGTAGCATTACTTTTGTGATCACTGTTTCCGCTGATTTTATTTTTGCTTTTTTTCTGCCAGTCTGACCCGTGTAAATTTAAAAATGTATGAAGTACTCTGGCTTACCCTGCACAACAAATCCACAGCTCCTTGTCAAAGACCAAAATTGTGCCAAGCTGAATAAAAATGTGCAATGCTTCACCTCACTTGCATTTGGTATGAATAGAGACTGCAGGAATGTGTAGGTAGGATCAACTGTGTGCTAATCAAGTTTTTTTTTTTTTATTCATTGAATAAACAAATACATTCTAGCTTGCTTATTCTATTGGTAATTCATTTTGTTTCTTTCTGGACATATAGTGTGCCTAATGAAATATAGAATTAAATTCCAAGCTTGAAATTAGCTAGGCATAACCTTAATTATTATAAAACAAATTATTCTATATATATCCAATAAACCATAATTGATTTATTGTAATCTTTTAATATGAAATACTAGATAAATGTGACTATAGTCAAAATATTTTCACTTGCTAAGATGTTATTTGTAATTTTTTTGCAGCTTCTTTGCAGTGCATTGCCTGATACTCCATTCCAGATCTTCATGTCAGCAGTAAAAACAGCATTTGTGGTGGCTCTAGAAGCAAAGACCGATCCCTGGGTGATCAGGCAGTGTTTGTGTGGCACTGTGACATGGCCCGTCTCTCTCGCTCTCCATCCCTCTTGGGAAAGCTCGCAGGCTAATGGAGCTGCCACAGTGGCATTAGCCCCATCATGCCCTCCATTTGTGAGGCCAGGTGCTTGTGGAGGCAGGAGGAGGAGGAGGAGGGAAACCCTGCTACTCTGACCCTCATATACTCAGCTGCAGGGGTAAACACAGGTTTGTAGGCAAAGAAACACCTGCACGCTCTCATTAGTGTACATTTTCTTTTCACATCCACAGCAGAACACACTGTTAAAACCAGAGCGCGGCACATATCACCCCAGCACAGCATGTGTCTAGCTCACTAGCACAGCCTCAGGGGCCCTTCATCAAACAGCTGGAAAAATCTCTATGCACTTTCTCAGCATCTCTCCTGCCTGAGCAGTGGGAGACTCACACCGACAGAGCTGTATAGTCAGCCGCAGGGCTTCAGCTCAACCCACAGCCGGCCAGTGGAGCACACAGCAGTGATCAATGCAGCTGGAGCTCTGGTTCTGCTCTGAGTGTGCTCAGATGAGCTCCTCCAGCAGATGTTGTTGTTCTTCCCACAGTGTATAAGTGTGTCTGGTGGTGGTGTAGGCTCTGTGAATAAATGATAACTGCATAGTGCACACATCAAACCTGTATAAACCTGGCATACAATGCTCTCCCTGTGCTATGTGCCTTTTTTCAAAGCATCTGATCTATGAAGCTTAAAGGGAAGCAAAGCTCAGACCTCTTCTTGTGTATTAGATGCTATAAGCTCATTCACTTATCCTGCTAAGACCTGCACTTGCCAAGATTTGTCCTCCATTTGCCACTCTGATGTGTGAGTGAATTTGACGCTTATCGCCTGCTTACCAGCAGAGATGCATAAAAAGTTGGCAATACTGATACTGAAACAGATACCTACCCAATATTGCTTTCTTTAAAAACTGCTAAGCTTTAAAATGTTTTTTTAAACATTTTTTAAAGCACCACTTCACCGCTAAACTCTTTCACACAAAAATGTGTGTGTGCGTAGGCATGTTTATACACTAAATGGCTAAAGGTTCTGGACACCTGACCATCGCACCCATATGTGCTTTTTGAACATCCCATTCCAGATTTAGTCCCCCTTTGCTCTTAACGTCCACTCTTCTGGGAAATCTTTCCACTAGAGTTTGGAGCGTGGCTGTGGGCATTTGTGTTCATTCAGCCACAAGATCATTAGTGAGGTCAGACACTGATGTCAGGTGAGGAGGCCTGGTGCATGGCATTCCAGTTCATCCCAAAAGTGTTCACTTGGGTTGAGGGCAGGACACTTAAGTTCTCCCACTTCAACCTTAACACACCATGTCTTCATGAAGCTCACTTTGTGCATTGTTCATGCTGGAACAGTTTTTGGCCCCTTAAGATTCCCCTTCACTGGACATAATGCTACAACATACAAAGATACTCTATAAAATTGTGTGCTTCCAACGTTGTGGCAACAGTTTGGAGAAGAACCACACACAGTTGTGATGGTCAGATGTCCACAAACCTTTGTGTATATCTAATGTCTAATATATCTAATATAGCAAATGTCCCCCCTAACAGACACACTGCAATCAAATATTACAAATTAGTATTTTTTGTAAAGTGACTTTTTGTGTCAGTAAGGCACTATACAAATGGAACGCATTGTTGTTGTTGTTGTTATTATTATTATTATTATCATCCCTGCCTAACAGAAAACCAGGACACAGAGAATAGGCAAATGGAGAGATGGATGGTTAGCTGAGCTAAAAGTGGAAACAACTCTGCACATCCATCTGATGAAGTAATTATTATTTTATGAGCTGATGCAAAGTTCTGGGAGCAGATGAAGAACACTGAAGTCAGCCCTGTCTCATTCATAGAGCTAAACAAAATGCTGTACACGTTTACAGAGATAGCTGAAGAGCAGAGAGAGAGAGAGAGAGAGAGAGAGAGAGAGAGAGAGAGAGACAGCGAGTTTCATTGGTGAAGCAGAATTCTCTAAATACCAAACCTTCCCTCTCTAGCAAAAGGTCACCGTGCGTATTATTCCTAATATCGCGAGGTATCAATAATTAATACCATGCAGTTGAGTTCTCCGAGCTGGCTGGATTATGTCTGGGCCCTGTGACTGACTGTGAGGCTAAAAGTGAGTGCAGGAAAGCCACGGTGGAGGAAAGGCAGGAGGAGATGGAGTGAAGCTTTTCTGATTTACAGCAAACGAGATTAGAGGTGGGTGCAGCAGGCTGTCAGGAACCATAACGCTGAAGACCGGGCTCCATCAGTCATGCGGCAAAACAACACCGAGCAGCCCGAGCTCATCTGCCAGCCTTGGCTTGAATCACGCCACCAATCGATTGGACCGATCAGCTTTTTGGCCGGCAGCGCTGATTAGAAGGGCAAAAACATCAATGACTATTAAAGGTTTCAGACAGAGAGAGCGAGGCGGTGGAGATGGTGACATTTTGTGCCCTGCCATTACTTCTTCCTCCGTGATAGGGAGTGTGGATTTGAGCTGCTACATTAAGCTCAGAGCTGATAGTCCTAACTTAATAAGGCTGCATTATATCGCTCAGTTTTTAGATTGTGCATGCAGAATGTATGTGTGTGTGAGACTGTGCATCCAGAATGACAAACACTGTACAATACAAAAAGACAAATAGCATGCCGTTTCCCACATCACGCATGCGTATTTGGAGAATTAAGCTGTGTACACGAAAATGCGCCAAGGCTACAATTTGCAATCTGCGATCTCTGCAGTTGCCAGCAGCAGGATGAGAGAATAAACACTCCCCACATGTCTGATTCATACAGACCTCTTGCCTTTATCATCTCTGCCCAGTTTAAACTTAGTTGCTATGACTACAGTGCCACCACATATTTAAGAGAAATTGAGAGATGCTGCATGTAGAGGCACACAGGAAAAAAAAAAAAAACAACACACACACACACACACACAGAGACAACGAATCCTAATAAGGCTTCATGGCTGCAGATGATAATTATATGGCACTACTTGGCTACGCACATTAAATCTCACATTAAGCAGTCTATACTTAACATGTTATTGCATTATATGAAGCAGTGAAGGGAAATAGCTAAAGCAGAGTGAAGCTTCAGCACTTACACTGGGTTTCAGTCTGCTGCATGTTTGTCCCTGCATTATTTAAGTCCTTGTGTTTCCATTTAGTGTGTTATTAACTGTGAGCAGAGGATCCGATAACCACAACTGACCAAGAAGACGTGCGCAGAATACCACAGACAGACACGGTCATCATAAAGATAATGATAGATAGATAGATAGATAGATAGATAGATAGATAGATAGATAGATAGATAGATAGACACACACAGAGACACAGACACAAATAGACATACAGACACAAACAGACAGACAAATAAATGACAGAAATGATTAGATGAAAAGAAACTTATACAGAGAGATACAGAGAGATAAATAGACAGACAGTTCATTAGATAGATAGATAGATAGATAGATAGATAGATAGATAGATAGATAGATAGATAGATAGATAGATAGGCACACACAGACACAAATAGACAGACAAATAAATGACAGAAATGGTTAGATGAAAAGAAACTTATACAGAGAGATACAGAGAGATAAATAGACAGACAGTTCATTAGATAGATAGATAGATAGATAGATAGATAGATAGATAGATAGAGAGATAGACAAAGATGTTTAGATGAACAGATATACAGACAGACACAACTAGACAGACAGATAAATAAACAGACAGACAGATGATAGACAAACAGACAGTTAGATAGACAGATAGACAGACTGAGAGATAGAGCAAGAGTCAGACAAATAGTTAGTTAGATAGACAAACAGATGGACGGATAGACAGAGAGATAAGTAGATGAACAGTCAGAGAGATAGTTAGGTAGAGAGATTGACAGAGACACGCAAATGTGCAGACAGACAGATAGATAGAAAGATAGAGAGACAGTTAGTTAGATAGACAGACAGACAGACAGACAGATGCAGTTAGAGAGATAGAAACACAGACAGACAGATAGAACTAATCTGTTTCACTGGAAACGTTCTGCACTATACTGAACTTTTACCTCCTCTACCATTATTACTAAACTACACTGTAGTTACTTCCTGGATTCTTCTCAGATAGATAGATATATAGATAGATAGATGTGGTGTGTGTGTGTGTCAGGGAGATGGGGGTGGGGGTGACTCCTCACCAGTGAACTTCTCCAGCTCAGCGAGTGTGTCCTGGTAGGTTTTGATAAGATGGCTGTAGCGAGCGATGACGTCTCTCCTCAGATTATCCCAGTGTGGTGAGAGCTCACCCAGATTATTCAGCTCCTGGATCCTGACCAACACAACACACACACACACACACACACACACCTTTTACTTTAGCTATGTTAAATCAAGAGCCACCTAATTAGCCAGAATTTGCATACTGGAACAAGAATAGATTTTGATTATATGTTACAAACACACTTGTCTGTCACATTCTGAATACCTTCAAATAAGGTCTGCAGCTACTTCATGTTCTTTAAAAAAATAAAAATAAAACTAGTCCAAAATAAAACACTGTTAACTTTTGCACTTATTTAGGATTTAACCATAAAAGCATTTTTTTTAATATAAAGTTCAGGGTGAATTTAGAGCAGTGGTGCCACCTCACAGTTCTACCCTGAGCTTGGGTTACTGTGTGGAGTTTTGTGGCTTATCCCTGTGTGGGTTCTGGGTTTCCTCTGGGTTCCTCCCATCTCTCAATAACATACCATGTAGGTCGACTGGCTACTCTAAATTGCCCGTAGTTGTGAGTGTGTGAATGTGTTTGTTTATTCCCGCCTCACCCCCAGTGTTTCTGGGATAGGGTCTGGACGCACAGTGACTCTGAACTCTCGTATTTGTATTTGCTGGCTTATTGCTCAGCAATTTCAGCCTTATTAGAGAGGCAACAAGTCTGAAATCTCTGAGGAGGCCAGCAGGAGGAACAGAGGTGCGCATATGTGTGTTTACAAGAACCACTGAACAATTTAATGTGTGTTTCTGTACTTAAAAGAAAATTCCAGATGGGTTTCTGATGCTAATGTGTTGGTTGATGCTGCATTTTCAACCGTGAGACGTTCACGGTTGTCTGATGTTCTGATGTCACAGAGGGACATTGCTAGCGCAAGTACAATGGTGTTTACTAGGAGAAAAAAAAAAATTAATGAAAGCTGATCAGTTTGAACAGAGTGTACAGATGAGGAGGTGAGAGATCTGGACAGACAAAAGGACTAAAGCACTGCTGCATTGCTCTCTTAAGCTAGAGAGGAACTGAGGCCTAAATCCCATTGGCACCACTACCAGCAGGTAGTCTAACCGCATTATGGGTAATGTAGGAAAAACATGTCAATGGAAGAAGTTTAAACTACAAATTTCTACTCAATTTCATTATGAATTAAATATTGGACACCATTTAGCATCACACTGTCATTATGAATATTAATATGCAAGTTCGTCAGGATTTAAATGTACTATCATTATGTCCTGCCAACTGAAACAGGAAAACCTATTTTGAATAACAGATGTGGTTTTTTTCCCCATATCTGTGAAAGCACACACACCCAACGAAGTTTTATGCACTTTTTAATCAAATAGCTTCCAGAAAAATGAACCAAAACCTTGTCCCTGGAGCTAATCCTCATTAATAGTCAGTGTGTCACTGCCCAGGTGTATTGTGGGAGTGCCCAAAGGGCCTGAACAGCGGGGTTGAACTACAGTTAGATTTACATAGGTAATAGGGGGCTTATCTGGCTAACACAGGTGGTTCCAGCTTTTCTCCACTATTTGAGAAAATGGACCTTTAATACCGCTCATTAATAAAAAAGCTCAAGCGTATTTAATTGTAGAAGAAATTTCCATAGAGAACAATGATTCATTTTCATGTAAATTTGGGCTCAGAGACTCCGCATGCCCTTAATACTTCCAGCAATGAGATTAGCATCTGCAAATGATACGAGCGCCACAAAAACCTGCTGATTCCTCATGAGCGGAGAAGAGAAAAATCCTGCAGTATCTACTGAAGAACAAAAGTGAGTTCTGTTTGCATGGCAATTTAGGAAAAAAAAAAAGTAGAAAGAGAGAGAGACAGAATTATATCAGGCTTTGAGATGGTACAGAGTTGATAAGCCAGGCGTAACGTACAGACCCGAGGCTGCTTTCACAGACGCACTTCTTTTAGCCTAAGCTCTACGGTGAACGCTTTCTGTTATTGATGGTTATCTACCCAGACTCTTGTGTTTTCTGTTCACAATCTGGCCTATGGCACTCTCTTAAATAAATTACAGTGATTCAATGAAAGTAGCGCTCTTCTGTGCACACTCTTAAGGGTCATTAATGGGTGGTCAGCGGTGGAACTACATTACTTGTTAGCTGAGTGGACAGCTCTGGAGAAGATGGGACGCTTGGGCCTTTAGGAACCGTAAGATAGCCTAAATCCATCATTTCCTCAGTTGGATGGAATCCAAAGCAAGGCTGTGAACTTTGGTTGTTGCAAAGACTGCAAATATACATGCTCTGATAAAAGCAAGCCATTAACAGTGAGGCATTTTGCCAAGCAGTTAAGACATATTATATAAATTACTTTTCTTCTTACTCCTTCTAATAGTATAAGGCAGATATGCAGCTAAATCTTTTGATAAGGAATGTTTTGAGCCCTCTGCTGCACATACGACTGAAATCCAACTGACCCCAAAACTACTGTTGAACTGTGGATACTTTGCAAGTTGGATTTTAAGGAAAAGGTTTAGATCTTATAAGATGGAGCTGGTTTTGGACCCGAATAATATAAACAGAAGCCTGAAATGAAGAAACTAGCCAGATCGCTGCATGGTGGTATTGAGAATCACTTTTTAAAATATACAGGGTGTCCCAAAAGTCTCCATAAATAGGGGACTATGTATGACAGTGCCACATCGCTTGTGCCTTTGTCAGTGGATGTTTGTGGACATGCAGTTCTAGGTTGGTCTGCAACACTTCTAGTCTTTTTGAGTTTGTTAATAAGTTTGGCAGCAGTGTCGTGTGTGATTGGCTTGCCGTGTTTCCTGTTAAAGTCCATTGAAACCCTGTGACAGCTTCCCAATACAAGCATAGGAATGATTTCAATAGGTTCTTCTTGTGTCAAAGGCATTCTTAAAGACTATCTGAATATATACATACAGTCAGGTCTGGAAGTATTTGGACAATGACAGAGTTTTTGTGATTTTGCCTTTATACACCACCACAATGGA